>JBBPDE010222674.1:0-27308 GCA_037974605.1 Nannopetersius ansorgii | reverse complement strand
CCACTGGGGAGCCAGGACTGAGAAGAGTCTTGACGCATGTTTCCCTCTTCTCTTGAGCGGCGGGGGCTCAAGACGAGTTAGAGGATTATATATTTTTGATATAATCACATTTAATTAAAATAAAAAATATACTAAAACTAGCAAATGGTTCATTGTGGAGACTTTGATTTCTGTACAGTGGTGGTGAACGGAACCAAACTTCAGTGCAAATAAAGCCATTCTTGTTTCTTATCTTGACTATTGCAAAGTTTTAAGTATCTTCACTTAATGCAAATATTCTCTCAGTGAAAGGTTCTTGGTTTTGAAGAGTGTCTGTTCTACATGAACTCAAGCATCATAGAGCTGACCACCATGTTCACCTCCTTCATCTGTTTCGGTCTAGGTTCTGTGAAGTACCTGGAATGCTCAGCCTTGACTCAGCGTGGCCTGAAGACAGTCTTCGATGAGGCCATCCGCGCGGTCCTCTGCCCTCCACCTGCCAAGAAAAAGGGAAGGAGGTGCACCCTGTTCTAACATGCTGGGGACACCTGGCAGCATCCTGCCTCCACTGTCCAACACTACAGTCACTCCTAAATCACAAGAGGTCCTGAGAGAACACACCAAACACTTTGACAGGTTCCGAGACGGGCGCCTCAGTTGCCCTGAGGCTTTTCCAGATGGAGAGTAATAGGTGTGTGTGTGTGTGTGTGTGTGTGTGTGTGTGTGTGTGTGTGTGTGTGTTATTGGCATGGCTTGGCCCACGTGGCCTAAAGATGTCCCTTTTATGTTGTTGTCTATGAGACGTTCAGTGGTAAATGCAGTGTGTTTGTGTGTTGACACACTAAGAAAATGTTTTGTTGACGTTAGTGCTGGAAGGTGGTGAGGGAACACACAGAAAACTACACACACACTTTAGACAGCTCACACGGCTGTGTACAGTCCTACCAGTGATCACGCTGTTCATCAGAGCTCTGCTGGTACTTACATACACTCATATATAAAGCTGGCAAAGTGGGTTCTTTGGAAGGATCATGATCACTTTTGGGTTCCCTGAAGAACATTTCACTAGAGGACTTCTTAACAAAACATTTTCTAACAGTCAGTGACAGTATAAAAGCCCACCATTCTTAAAAATAAGGGTGCTACAAAAGGGTCCATCGCGTGATCCCATTCAAGAACCATTTTGGGTTCCTTAAAGAGGCTTTCAAAAGATAGGTATTTTTTGTGAGAGATTGTTAGTGTGAAGAACCTTTTATATGTCAAGAAACTCCATGTCAAGAAACCTTAAACTGATATAGAAACTTTATGTGACCTTAATATTCTTCATACTGGCTTCTGTAGCAGCTTTTTGAGTGTAGTTAAAGGGGAATCCACCTCTTTTTAAAAATTCTCCTATAATTTGTTCATTGTAAAGAGACAGATGACTTTACAATAATGGTGAAAGGAACCAGACGTCGTGTCTCCAATAGTTTAACATTTTAATTTGGTGTGGAGAACCTTTTTGAAGTTTTGATAATCTTAACGCAAATGTTCTGTCCCAATGAAAGGTTCTTCTTACAAGGGTTTGTCCAAGACAAGAACCTTGAAAGGTTCTTTGACAACGACAAGAACCCTTGAGGAGTCTATTCTTAAGAGCATAGGCTCAAATTCGGTGTCAAATCAAATTATTTAATACCTCTGCTGCGCATCAAAATCAGCATGAGCCGAGTTTACATTCGTTCCCATGCCTTTAGTCTCCAGCTGCTCCAAGGCTGTACCCCTTTGTACGTGTGTGAGAATACACTGAGTGACTTGCATGCTGTGCTGAGAAGCCCTCCTGCCCTGAACGTGGCTGTAGGTTCACAGCCATGTATGGATCAAGCCGTGTGAGAGGGAGAGCTTTTTTGTTTTTTTTATGATCACTAGAAGTGTCCTGCACTGGTGCTACAGTATTCCACTCTCTACACTGCGAGTCATTTCTAAGCAGGTTGGGAGAAAAGTTCACAGCTGCCAAAAGACATTTCATTGTATGATAGTGGTATGTGTACAGTGTTTCAAATGAGGAATGCATTAATTAATAAATAATTTCATGTCTTACCCATCTTTTGTTATCATTGGTGTTATCAGAGGGAACTTTAAGCAACGACGATAGCTATGGAGGCTGGAAAAAGGGGCTGTTCTGTCCGCTCTGCCCAACAGTCAATGTAATTGCCTTCTCTCTCTCTCTCTGGGTGGGTAGGGTGGTCCTCCTATTCCCCATCACTCAGTATAACTGTCCTCTCTCTCTCTCTGGGGGGGTAGGGTGATCCTCTACTTCCCCGTTAATCAGACGAACTGTTTTTTTCTCTCTCTAGGTGTTAGCAGCAGTTTAAGAAGATCACAGAGCAAGAACATTTCTGGTCATTTGTCAGTGCTTAGAGTCTGTGGTGCCTTGAACAACTTTTATCTCCCTCAGAATTATTTGGTTTGACTGACCAGCACTGCAGTTTGGCCAGCCTGGACACATCTCTGTTTCTGTACTTTTTATGCTTATATCAAACCTTTTCATTCTGTATAAGCACATGTTAGACCAAGAGTTAAATATGTGCCAGATGTGCCAGCTAACAGTACAACAGTAAAAAAGACAAGAAACTGTTTGTGTGTTGAAGCAGTATTTGATTAGTAAAATGTAATTAAACTGAAAACACACCAAACTAGAAAAAACACTTTGGTTAGCTTTCAAGTGCTTACTACTGATCAGCAAAGGGTAAAAAAATCATCTGTGCAAACACAGGTTTAGGGGTGGAAAGACCTCCTCAGTGCGTTGTGAAATCTCTAATTCCCCTCTGAGATTTCTGGCTGATTTCTTGCCTTTTCACATTACAGAATGAAGGACACACACTGCAAAAACTCCTGATCTAACTAAGACTTGCAAACTTATTTCTAGCTTAAAAGTCTTCTTGATCTTGTTTTGAGAATAATATACTATATAAGAGCAGACTTTGTAAGATTATTAAGATTGTTTACTGTATTTTTTCCATATTTCAAGAAATCTCATCAAGTGTAAATATCTTACTGCACTGGCAGATAATCTCACATGTTTCTAGTCTAAAGACTTCTTTAAATAGGAAAAATATCATAAAACAATCTTTATATACTATATAAGAGCAAAAAAAGTTGCAAAGAGACTTTTAGGCTAGAAATAAGATTGCAAGTCTTAGTTAGATCAGGAGTTTTTGCAGTGCAGCTTTTCTCCTGGTGATGTACTGCCCAGTTTGACTTTCCTGATGTATGACATTACATTAATGATCAAGGAGGTCAAACAGGATTCCTTATGGGTCAAAAAATTTGCATTTTCACACCAATAACACTGAATGCTAATTGGCTATTGAGCTGAATTGGTGTGTTTAATGAGGGGGAACGATAACTCTGCAGCACTGTGGCCTCAGAGGAGGCCTCAGTTTGGTGCCCCTGTCACACATTCCAAAAACGTGACCCTCAGGATGACCCTAGATGATCCACAGTTTTGCTCTTATTCACAATAGTGGGGTAAAGAGAAAAATGTAGACCACCTGAGGGTCCCTAAAGTGGTTCCACTGCTCTAGATACAATACCTATAGCCAGGAAGGTCCTGGAGATCTACAGTTAAACTCTGTTTATGATCTACCATACCTGTTTAGGTAAGGCCTTGAGGAACATCTAAATTTCAGGATTTTTGGAACTACAATCTACAGGGCAGTAGATCAGCAGGACTATGGTTGGGTACCTCTGTTCTATGACGTTATAAATGACACTATAGAGAATTAACATTCTAACATAATAGAAATCTCAATTTATGGTCACGTCATCTACGTTTGCTGAAGCTCAGTCGAAGGTCTAGCTGGCCAGGAAGCCTCCGTCTATCGGTAGGGTCACACCATTCGTCATGGCACTCTTGTCACTGAGAAGGAACAAGATGGAGTTGACCACATCTTCCACTTCTGGAGGAAACACAGCAGACAAAAAGTCAGAATTCAGATAGAATTCACATTCACATCCATTGTCAAGGCAATTTAAAGACACCAATAATGTCTTAATGGCAGATCTGAACTCAATCAGTTTGGTCACATAATACCCTGCATGTACCCCTCCATCATAAATGCGTTTAGTTTTAGGGCAAAACTTCTCAAAACTCTGGTAAAAATGACACAGGCATCAGGCAGCACATTCATAACCATTTCATGTAATAACTTTCTGTGAGGGAGCTTTTCGAGGTGGATGTCTGGTTCCATTCACCACCACTGTGAACAATTCAGACTCTGTGAGTTTCTCTAGAACAGAGTGTTTCACACCAAACCCACTTCGATTGATATTTCTCTAGAACGCACCAGCAAATTTGCCCAGTGGGATGCACGACGTCATGGTCCTGGCCTTCTCCGGGTCACTCCATCCTATCTTTCCCATGTCTGTCATCACCACAGTGGGGTTCACAGAGTTCACTCGAATCTGCACAAATTCAGTCACAAAGAACAATCAGGTTGATCAAGACTGGAGAAATAAAGCCTTACATGAATTCCACTCCCTTTAATGTTTTTTGGGGATTTAAATGTATTTTCACAGGACATGTAAGTAATCTACTTTAATAAGGCTACAGTTTGAGTTACATGATATGCAGAGATCTACACACTTTTGTAGGGATGCACTGTAATTATTATTTTTTGGTCGAAACGGAAAACTGAAAATGAGGAAACACCTGGCCGAAAACCGAAAAACCGAAAGAAAATATACCAATTTTTTGTAATCTTGCCAGTATGGCTGGGACTGATGAATAGCCTAAAAGCAAGATAGTTGAAATATTATACAATTAAATATCTTCTCTAATTAAACATGTGAATTTAATATTCTGAACAAAGTACATGAACAAAGTGCATTCAGAACAAGTGCTTTAAAATCTGCTGACAGATATAACAACATTCTTTGTAGGCCTTTAGCAAACTAGCATATTAAAACAAAGGCTGGCACAGCCCATATATTTACTGAAATCACTGGAAACCTTCCTTGCTTTTTCAAAAACACAGACGGAGTGGATGTGCTCGAAGGGTCTTGCCTCTTCTGTGCTTCATACTCTGCATGGCGATCAGGATGTTTTTATTTTATGTGATAAATGAATCCAGGCATTGAGAAAGTCTTTGTTGATGTGGGTGGAGGTAGCTCAGTGGGTAGGATACTTGCCTCCGGACCAAGAGGTCACAGGTTCGAATCCTACCTTCAGCACCACCACTGGGTCCCTGAGCAAGACCCTTAACCCTAAGTTGCTCCAGGGAGAAACTGCCCCCTGTAGGTAGGCAATGGAAGTCGCTTTGGATAAAAGCGTCTGATACATGCTGTAAATGTAAATGATGCACCCCCTTGTGGAATTTCGGCATTGTGCACTTTACAAACGGCTTCCCTTGTGTCTTTCTTAGATATATGGAAATACGCCCACACGGCACACATGCTGACTCTAATCAAACCTGGCGTGTGCAGGTTGCGTCATCACTGTTTCGGTCACGTACAAAAAAATCAAAACTGAAAATGCATTTTTTTTGCCATTTTCTGATGAAATTTTTCAGTGGCCGAATATTCGGTGCATCCCTACACTGTAGCTGGATTTAAGGTCAGAATTTATCACAAACATTGTGTTCATACTGAAACCCTTGCATGCACTATTGAGTTATCAGTTATTAGTGATTCACCTGGTATGGCCCCAGCTCCAGAGCCATCACCCTGGTCAGCTGGTCAAGAGCTCCTTTGGTGGCACCTTCATGCAGGCAAAGCAGAAGACAACATTTCTGTCAGATGATAATATACTGTATTAAGAGGAATATCACTGTAGGACACATGATGCTAGAGCTACAACTCAGAAGATGACCTTAAAGCACCTCGTTACTTTATATTTCACCACATGTTTCCAGGGATCCTGCCACCCCCCTAGATAAAGTATAGACACATTGACCTCTTTCTGTTGCTGTGCTTCTAAACTGTAGTTCGCAGCTCTTTTTTCTTCAAACAGTGGTCCTCAATCCTGTCCTCAGCCCCCACATTATTGATCCATCCATATTTGTCATGAGTTAGGTTGGAGCAAAAGCATGTCTGGGGGGGTCTGTCTTAAAGATCACTGTATTAGACATTATAAGAAACATCTGTAAATTGTATTAAAAAGAGGGTGCTACAGTAACAATATAAGAAAATACAAGTTACTGATAAAGTAACCTTGTAAGCACTTGCTACTAGTATGAAAATGTCTCTATACATAAAATTATTATTATTATTGTATTTCTCCCTTCATCTGTTACATCAGTGTGGACATCAAAGCTGGCTGCAGTAAATATTTTAGGAAAATGTCAGCAATGTTTATAGAGTTTATAAAGACTGCACTGATATCTTAGTGAAAATATAAAGATCTGAAACTTTATATTGTGTTAAAAAGCACAAAACTGGGTACAGTGCAACCAAGGACAAAAGTATATGGACACACAAAAATGCATCCACATGTGCTTATGCCTGACCATGAAACTGTCACCCAATTCTGGGATTCCTATCGCATGTGGAGCTAAAAATGAATCACACATTGCACTTGACTCTGCAACATTAACCACCAAAAGAGAAAGTAAACTGCACACCATGTGGCCTCATCAGTGTGTGTGTTACTCACAGTAAACTGCATGGTCCTTAAATGCACACTGTGAAGCCTGGCTGGACACGTTCACAATGGAGCCGCCGGTACCCCTGGCCTTCATTCCTTTGGCCACAATCTATTTTAGAGATGAGAAACACTGTTTTGTTCATGTCATGTTGTTTACGTTGTGAGAAAATTCAGGATTTTCCTTACTTGTGCGACATGCAGTGCGGCCTTCACGTTGATATCGAAAGATCTGCAATTAAAGATGGCTTGCATGAATGAATGGACTAGTAGAAGTTGTCTGTGTACATACTGTATGCAAATTTCAACAGTCTTACATGTCAAACTGGTCCGGTGTGATCTCCAGAAAGGGCTGCAGTTTGGCACAGCCTGCGTTGTTCACCAGCAGATCAATAGGCCCCACATCCTTTAGTGCATGTGCTGTGGCATCCCAGTCCGACAGGTCCACACAAACAGGCGTGATGGAGCTACACTGGGGATCAAGAATCAAGAGATAAGAAGAAGTTTAACATTAAACTTATTTCACTTAAAATGTTACTTTTCATGAGTACTGAACTTACAGCAGGCAGGCAGCTAGACAAATTCAAATTTAAATATATAATCTTTTGCCGCCTTATCAGAAACCCCTTCACTGTTGCTGCATTGTATACTCAGAGACTGTAGCCCCTCTGTCGATATACAGGGTGTGTTGGCCCCTCTTGTACATCCAGGATCAGTTTCTGAATGTGGAGAAGACATTTTTGGGTGCAGGACCCCTCTCAACCTAGCAGGGTCACCTCTGTATCTGATTCATTCATATGATTTATGTGAATCCATGAATCAGACATTAGATTTGTTGAAACTGACCACATGAATCAAACTTCCAGTAATCTGAGTGTGTCAGGCACTAGAGGGCGCTTTTGAGCCTGAACATTTGCAATTTGTAAATGGAAAAAAGGACCTTTCTGTTGAGCGCTTTTCAAATCCAGATGCAGGACTTTCTAACAGTGCCTTTTCCAAAGAGACAATCAGCTCATAAACTAATCAGATGTCTGTGAAATTAATTTCTGCATTTAAAAATATTTCCCAAAAATCTACAAGCATTTAATTAACTCCTTAAGCCATTCTTCTCTATTCCATCTCTCTCTCTCTCTCTCGCTAGGTTATGACAGAATAAACAGGGTATGGCCAGGTTCCCCACAATATCCTGGCCCATGATTACCTCCTTCACGAGACTCTCCAGATCCGCCTTGGAGCGCGTGACCGCTATGACCTCAGCGCCGTAGCGTGCCAGAGCCAGTGCGGTGGCCCGGCCGATCCCTGCAGAGAAAGATTTTGTTTGCGGAGTCTGCAAGCTGCATAGCTTTATGCATATAGTAGTAAATAAACAGATAAATATTATTTATTTATAATTAAATATAAATATAAATCTTAAAACGTTCAAGGCTCCAGAACGTTCACAGTGGCTGCACTGTATTGTGCCTCGATCTGACCAGTGCATTTACTCCATCTGGTGTGTGTGTGAGTCTGTACTTGTGAGACAGAGAAATTACTTCTTTTTTTTTTGTTGTTTTGCAGTGGGGTATTCAGCCAGATATTCAGGTTGTAGTATAATACTTCAATAGCTTGAATTAAACCTATATTCTTACTACAGTAACAGTACAACAATGTACAAAAAATAGAGAAAACACTTAATATCGATATAAATATTAAGAGAGATATTACGAGAGATAATATTAATATTAAGAGAGATATGATGTGAGGATCGATTCTCCGAAGATGTATCAATGTAATATCGAACTGCTCAGCCCTACTACCAGTACTGTGCGCATGCTCAGAAAGGGCAAACTTCTGCCACTGTGTTTCTGTATCAGTGGGACGCTGCTGTGTGTTAAAAACCAAAAATAAAAGTGATTTTTTTTTTAAATGAAGGTACCTTTTCCAGCCCCGGTCACTAAAGCTCGTTTGCTGGTGAAAGTGATCTCCATATTGGACCTAGGAATCAACAGAGAGGATATTTTAACTAGTTTAGCCATTTTAGCTCATTGAGCTAGCTGGTTTAGCAGACAGCTAGAGTTGGTAAACAAACCACAGTCTGTCCTCTGTTACACCGTTAAAACAGGAGAATCATCGAAAAAGTTGTTTCATAACATTAGTTTCGGTTTTTAATATGAGAGGAACACTTTAGGGAGCAGTCTCTCACCTGTCAGGATTTAACCGAGAGTATTCAGGAGGAACCTGGAGGAGAAGCTTTATGTAAGCTTTATGTGAACTTTATGTGAAAAATCTCCCCCACAGCTCACTTTTACGCTTTCTCGGTCTTTAATGAGTTAAAAACTGTGTTAAACTGCAGGATATGGACCCTGTACCTCGGTTGGTAATCAGAATTGCAGAGTGGGTTAAAGGGAAACGCCACCAAGTTCTCAAAATTTGCATATGAGCCAATATGTAACATGTAAACAGAGTAATCATCCCTACTCGGGTTCCTTTATAGTGGGGGTGAAAAGAACCCAGGGGTCAAACAGGGCCACTTCACACTGACCTGCACTGAGAACAGTTCTCTGGAAAGTGTAAGTAAATACACCACAGCACAGTGTGAATTTCATTCTCTGCATTTAATCCATTTACCAAGTGAAGCAGTGGGCGGGCAGCCAGCAACACAGCGCTCAGGGTGTAGTGTGTGGGGACGCTACCCTGTTCAAGGGTACCTCAGTGGTGCCACTAACAGATTCAAACGTAGGGCTTTTGATCACAGGGGCAACCACCCAGAGCACCAGCTGCCCTATTATCATTAGAAACATTGTCTAGGAAGTATTTCACACCAGACCCATTCTGGATATCTTGGTTTTTACACCATTTTGAGCAGAAATTTTGAAAACATGGTGAAATCCCCCTCAGCATGTCCCCGCCCCCTCCCAGTGGTTAAAAATGGGCATAAAAATAATTTTTCGTCTCAAACATAAAAGTGGACGAAGTATAAAATGAAATTATACACTTTTATCTGATTACACATGTTGAGGCCATATATATATATATGTGTGTGTGTCATCTGTATTTACATTCCATGCTGTATAATCAGTATAATTATTTTCAGATTCCTGTGAAAGTGACAATGTATCACCCGTTCTACACCGGAAATAGACAAAAACCTCTTCTTATTTTCCACTTTCACTCAAGCACCACTGAACCTTGGCATTATAGACTTAATTTATGGCCATATCCTGTGCACGCCTGTTGGAGGACGGTGGGTGGAGTATCATGTGCCGTTATGGCTCAGCGTTTAACCACTGCTTCCTCTCCGGTGATGAAGTCCAGGTCTGGAACCTGGTGAACTCTGTTCTCTGCGCTATCGTTCAACCACATTCTTATTCAAGCTCTGAAAGCAGGGTGAAGGGGCATTGCTTCGATAAGAGCATGCCAGCCTTTTGCCCACTTTCAGAAACAGGACTGGAGAGGCCTAATGTTTGACTGCAGCCACAAGAGCATTAGGGAAGTCAGGTACTAATGCTGGGACAATGCTGTGAGGATCAGATTGTATTTAACCTGGAGAGCATTAGTGAGGTCAGGTACAGATGTTAATGATCAGTTTTGGTTCATAAATGCCACTCCAGCTCATCCCAATGGATTGAGCTCTATCTCTCCAGAGAACCCCAAAGCCCAAATCTGGGGACTTTATACCCCTCTAGCAGACTGACACGGTGGTCTTAAGGTCATATGAGTGCTATGGAGCCTGTTTTATGGAGATTACACAAGTGGTGTGTGCAACAATTGTCCATTTCGAAAGGCTGTAAATGTAACCCAGCAGACCCAAAAGACCCCCTACAGTTTAAATGTAAAAAAACCCAAATAAAAACAGACGAAGGAGACACTGTGATTTATTCACATAGAAAAAGACAAGAAGTCCATCAGCAACAATATTTGGCAGCATTTTCACATTAAGCACAAGCTCGAACACTGAAGAGTCATTTTCAGTGGCGTATTTTTTGGCATGTTGACGTGATCCACCGACCTGCAGTGAGAAAACTCATGTTTGTGCATAAAGAAGAAGACATATCTGACGTTCCAGTATCATTCAAAATAATTGGCAGGAATCAGGACTGTTTTTTTTTCTTTTCAGAAATGTGTCTTAGTGTTAAGAAATCAGTATTAAGAAGTACCATTCTTTAACAGGCAAAAGCTGACAGACCTCAATAAATCAAAGTACATCAGTATTTCTCTTCACTGAAAAAGGGCAGGATTTACTTTGGCACAGTAATTTTTTTACTCAACCATGTATCCACGTTTGCGAGCTAAAGCCTTCCTTCATTAAAAATCCACCTTCTTTATAGAGTAATTTTACCGATTTATTCAAAATACCCCATAATTCAGAATCTGAGATGTTCAAAGCGAGTTTAGTACAAAAGGAGTCATTGTATAGAGTGCTGATGGTGAATGGAACCAGATCTCACTCAAACACAAAGCCCTTTTATTGACTAATGACCACCAGTAAGGCTATGCATGTCTTCTGAGTGATTATATGGAATGTTGATGGCAAAACAGTAAATCTGGCTTGGGACTGTTTTTCTACATGTACCTTTACACCATGAATGTTTAGTTTTAAGCCGCAATCATCTCGAAACATTTAATGGAACAACATTCTGTAAAGGGACTTTTAGAGGGACACGTCTGGTTCCAATAACCACCATTGTGAACAATTTTGACTCCAACTCTGACTGGCGTTTCACACCAAAACCACTGTTTACACCTTAACTACTCAATTATGGTGGAAATGTTAACTGTAGCCATGAATCTCTGGTCACTGAACTGGAGGTGACAAGTCAGTTGAAACGACTGTTCCCTGAATCAGCGGTTCTTGCAAGACACAATACTGTGTGTTTGGCTTTGCACTATTTTCTTTTTAATTACTGGACTCAAAACTTGATACGCAAACTAAGGAAGGCTAAGTTGGCGTTATTTCCTGCAGAAGGGCCTCAAGCCTAATGTTTACTTCAGCCAGAAGAAATTGGAATAAACAATATTGATTAAAGCCACAAAAAGTACCCTTGGAAGGAAGAAAAAAAAAATTATGTCCTTCACAATTACTGAGGCACATCTGGGAGAAACACCCCCCAAAGCACTTGGAACCAATTCAAAATGTCTCAATCTCTTGGTACGCTCATAGTTCTCAGACTAAAGAAATGCTTTGGGATAAAAAAAAAAAAAACAGAATAAATTACCCTGTGACCATGGTTTATATCATAAGTAAACATCTTATATAAAAAAGAAATTAAAAACACAATGCTGTACCACAGCTTTTGCACATCAGGTGTAAAAATTCAATGGTGGTAGACTGTCATGACTGACAGCCGACATTAAAGGAATAGTCCGCCTTCATTTCAGCCAAACCTCTAAGCCACCTTTGCAGCATACAGTCGGGTTGCTTCAGTTAACGATAAAGCTTTCGGCTCGAATGTACTTAAAGTTGAAGCCAATCGGTTTTAACTTTAGTGGGCAGCTATTAAAAAACGAGTTTCTAATGGTGGCCCAGCTGGCACTGAAGTTTAAAAAGATGTGAGGTTGTGGCACCCTTCACGTTGTATTTAGGGGAGCATGTGGAGATCAGTGACGAACCTTGTGGGGACACCAGGGAGTCTCGGGATAAAGCAGGCAGTGGACCGTCTTAAACCTGTGGATGAAAAATGCTTCTTAAATGACGAAAGGCAGTGTCTATAATATAATATAATATAATATGTGTCTATATATAATATAATATTCATGTAAAAATAAATAGCTACAAAAAAGTATTTATTTTTTTACTGTTGTAAATTTATTTTTTTACTGTTGTGTTTATTGTGTGTGCAACTATCAGTGATACTAATGAGTGTATCATGTTAATTATTGATGATCAGTCCAGTTTCAAAAGGCCAAACATTTAAAATGGACTTTAACAAATCTGATGTACACTTTTAAAATTGTGTAATACTCGTAAATACAAACTAGACTTTAAAAATAACTGTAAATGTTACAAAATTGCATAAATTTTTGCTATGAAAGCAATAGAATTGAAAATATGCACTAAAAATAAGCAAACAAACTAAAGATTTTTTATTGAGAAAGCTTTTTAAATCGATTTGTAACTGATCTACTTTAATGGAGTGACTGTGAGTGTTAAACACTGTGGCGGAAATAAATCCGATCTTTATTATTACCGTGAAGGATCTTCAGCCAAGGAGAACGCTCCACCAATACTGACCACATTCCTCTTGTTCTCAAATCCACCATAGCTGAGGGTCACCTACAGGAGACAAAAGTTCACAAACACAAAGACTCAAGTTAGAAACAAGCTAAAATCATTATACAGCAATTACTCCCCCTGGAGACACTGAGGGTTAAGTGTCTTGCTCAAGGACACAGTGGTAGAACGTGGGGGGGTTTGAACCTGCGACTTTGTGATCATCAGGTTCACAGAATAAGAGACAAACCTGTGTTGTTCTGACCAGCTCCAAAACTACTGTTCACACTGCTTTCTGTATTTGTAACTTTTGTTTTTGATGCAGAAAGTCCTTCACTGCCCACATAAACACTTACACTGTGAAGACCATTCCGTTACCATGTCGTGAAGTAACTCATGGTGGATTTGAGAGGCCTCTTTTCAGCTTCAGGTTTTTGACTGACTGTGAAATTCAGTTATTTAGTTGATTTTTAGCTGAATCTTCCTCTACCTCTGAAACATCTCTGGTGCTAATGCTGGAGGCACACTGCTCTGTATATTTGAATGTTTTTCCTGATGTAGCTCAGTGAGGGGTTGTTAATGAGTTGATTAGTGGGATCAGATGTGTTGGATGTAAATGTGCAGGGTAGAATGTCTCCAGAACTGTCACTGGCTGCTATCCAACCCCAAAGTTTGTTTCTTGTATAACCCCATGCCTTACAGTGAGCAAGGTGGTGATTTCATCAAATGCTGCTTCTGTTCTTCCTAACTGCAGCTGAATGATTACTTCACCAGTCCACAGCACTTGTTTTCATAGTTCAGCATAACTGCCATTTCATAATGATATTCCAGACAGTGGAAATTGGGATCTGGGGGTGTTTTAATATCTTTTTATAGTTTCCCCTTACTTCTGAACTTCCATTTCAGTTCCTTAGCCCAAAGCTTGGAGAAGGCTATGGTTAATAAGGGCCAGTTAAGGCCCAACAAGTAAACTGCATTTAGAAACTTTACAGCTGGGTGTCGAAACCTTTGCACATGACACAATTACTATTCATATGTTTTATATATTTTAAATAAGTAGTACCGTTCCACTCAAAACTCAGCAAAATATGTTGTTTGGTGCCAGTACACAACTATACCTGTCATCAATTTTACCCACTATAAAGTGCACCCCTAATAAGTTGTAGTCTTGTCACGATACTGAAATTTCAAACTCGATACTGATACTAAGGATGGTACGCGATACTCAATGCTATTTTTGATACTACAGGGGGAGAAAAAACAAACACAGGAAAAAAATCAAGGGGCCGTTGCAGCAGTTCTCTGTGGAGCAGAGCTGAAGGTCCCTATAAAATTTTGCAGCGTTAGATTTGAGTAGACAAATAAAATGCTCGGTTTTCTTTATCTACTCAAAAAATTGTACAGCGTCTTTGGATATTTTGAAAAGCACTGCATAGATTAAATTTATTATAATTATTATACCAAGTTTTAGTTTCTGAGAATCAATTAAGATCTTAATTATAAAACATCATTATAGACATAAAGCAACATAAAGCTGTTACTATCAAATCTATTTGTCCAATCTCTATACTTTGTTAGCAGATCCCATTTGAATGAAGTGTCTCATGGCTAAGAAGCCAATATAAATTTTCTTTTTAGCGGTCTACACAGTAATCGTCCCCCTGCAATGCCTTTCATCAGAATATGTGAACTGTGTGTAGCAGTGACCTGTTTGAGGACGCTGTCGGAGCGCAGTCTCTGCAGGTTCTCCAGGTGGGAGTGGAAGAGCCGCGTGTGCGTCAGAGGAACTTCGAGTAAGGCCTCGATGATGTAACCGATCGTGCAGTCGTCAGGGAGTCGGATTTTCTCTGCCGTGGAGATGAAGTTCCCCAGGCTAGAACAACAAAGAGAGCATGATACTACATTGACAAGCAATGCTACTCAAACATCACAAGATCACAAGGGGTAAACCGTACTAATTTCACAATATGACACTGTTCTCCATAATTTGATACATTTTCTATATAGAATTAGATGTTAATTTTTATGTATGAATGAATTAATGAATAAATAAATAAATAAATTACAGTACCTCGCCCATGGACTCATTTTGAGTGCTAAGCCTCGACTGATACAGAAGCCCGCGCCTCCAGTGGCAAACCAGAATTTGACGGATGTCTGAAGAATACATGGATTTATAAATTTATATATGTTTTAAATGTTAGTACCCAACTGTCAGCATTTGAAAGCTTAACATTTCTTAAACCCTCTTTAAGTTCTAACACTTTCTGCAAGATTCTGGCCCAAATAAAGTTTTAATCCATTATCAACTCCAACAGTCCCCTTAACCACTCCCACTTGGACTAATCCATGTCTTATTTCAGGTGTGAAGTAAGTAGACCAAGCCAGTAACATGTTTATGTTTAGCAGGCTAAAGAAGTCTACTCATTCTACACCTTCTCTTTTGCTAAAACTAAAGAAGAAGCTAGCTTACCGATCCATCGCTCTTCACCCTCTCTGCGGCCTCTATGGGGTGGTCCAGACTGGGCCGGCCCAGGTATACGTCCTGCGTATGGGAATAGGTGCCTAGCAGCTGCAGGAGACTAGGGAGGACCATGTAATTATCATCATCCACATGACAGAACCATCTAGAGTATAGGGGTAGAGAATGCAGAAGAGATAATGAAATGCCTTTTTCCTAAATAATACGCTCTAGACTGTACATAACAAACATCTCTAGGCAACAAGAAGCTGAGACACTTAAACACTTTACTGCATTACAGATATTAGCATGGTGGCAACAGTTGCCTACAGATGGTCTGGCCTGGAATGTCTTACTTTCCTCACACAAAATTATTCCATGAAATGGTTATGAATACACTCCCTGATGCCGGACACAGTTTTATCAGTTTTGAGAAGCTTTTGGCTTAAAACTAAACATATTCATGGTGGAGGGGTAAGTTGTAAGTAGTTTTGTTCAGATTTACTATTTTATCATCATCTACATTCCATATTAACAGGCAGAAGACACTGGAGGTCGACAGTAAATGAAATGGTTGTGTGTGTGTCGGATATGTCTAGTTCTGAAAAGAAATCTGAGTCTCTACAATTAACGATTTTACACCAAACCCACTCTGATGACAAGCACTGAATTATAGAGGAATTTTGGGATCTGTGGAATTCCCCTTTAACAGCAAAAGTCTTATATAATGCTTTGTAACAGTGGGTTTCTAACAGGTCCTCCAGAAAGGTGTAAAATGTGGTCTGTCTAGGGGGCATCAGCAGGAGATCATTTAGTGAAGCTATGTTCCACCAGCCAATCATCACGCCTCACTAAACCACTACATTTTAGACCTGCTTCTACAGTGGCAAGCTTCAAATGCCTTCAGATGCCTTACTCATGATGTTAGTGACCGCTGCTTTATATGTGTTCATATGACATCTGGCCATACTGACAGATTCCAAGAGGATACAGCTTATTCTGGCCCTAAAATAAAAGAGCTTGTTTGTTAAATGACTGCACTCCTGTGGCAAAGTCACAGGAAACCATAACATTTGATTATTAACTAATAAAATATAGCTGACATGTTCATTTCTTTAAGATATAATCATGAGCCCTACTAGACAACAAACACATTTACACCGACTAGCTGGCCACCATGCCTGGCTTAGATGAGTGGTATTGCTCTAGAAGCATAGCTCTTCAGCAGCACCGCTTATGGAGGACCAGCCTCTGGCACTAAAGTGAGGACTCAACTTTTTCTGCGACTCGATGAACTTGTCATACTCCACAGACATCTTACAGCACAAGGCCTGGCGGGTGTGAGCAGCCGAGCAGTTGGTGTTGATGATGTTGCCACCTTGGATGAGGGGACAAAAAAAACAAAACAAAACAAAAAAGAAAAAGCAAACAAACAGTGATGAGACGTGGAACTGAGAACTACGATCTCGCAGCATAAACAGACTGAATTTAAATGAAGGCTTGATGTATGGATTAATGTACAGCATTATGCAACGAGAATGCACGGACAATGGGATGTCAGAGATCGATGTAATCATGGCCAACTGTGCAGGCTTTATGTGATGCATTACCTGTTTTCTTCTTCAGTTCATTGTCCTCGCCGTCAGTGAAGATAAACGTCTGAAAGAAGCAGAGAGGTTAGTGTTAGCACAAGCACCTAGAACACACTGGCTCCAGGCATGGTGAAGGGAGAGAGGTTTTAAGGCTATGGGTCATTTTACTGACAAAAACTGAAAACATCAGCTAATGCAATTTAATAAGAGCAAAGGTATACAGGCAGACTTTCTACTGAAGGAGTTACAGCTTCTTTAAGGTCTCCCAAGGTCTCTGAAGGTCTCCCATGTTCTTGAGCTAGAGGTTAGTCAAACGCTACAACCCTCAATCATTACAGGAACATTCATTGACGTCAGGATTGTCAGTACCAGCAGATAAGTGTTTAAACACATTTGCTCAGCATTAGACCATTAATAAAGAGAGGGTGGGTGTGGATAAAGTTATTAATTGCTCCTCCTTCATTATATATACAGGACACTCAGGAAACACAAACTTATTTCTCCAGGAATAGTCATGAATCACAAATCTTTTCACATTGTTTTTTTTAATTATGAAGAGTAGCATCAGTAAGAGTATTGACAACTATCAGTATCTATAAACAGTGTAATTATCAATTTCAGTTCAGTCCCAATTATGAATTTGATTTACAGATATTTGTCAAGGTCATAATCCAAACCGAACATTCAGGCAACTCTTACTGAGGCGTCTATATTTTATTTACTTTATTGCATCCATAGCTACATACCAATATCAATTTCTGAACATTTTTTCCCCCTCAACATTTGCAGCATTTATCAGACGCTTTTATCCAAAGCGACTTCCATCCCCTAATGACAGGGGGCAGTCTCCCTGGAGCAACTTGGGGTTAAGGGTCTTGTTCAGGAACCCAGTGGTGGTCTACTTAAGGTAGGACAAACCCATTACTTCTGGGTCCAGAGGCAAGTATACTACCCACTAGGCCACCACATCATCATCTTAAATGGAACCTGCTAAGGCTTCTCCACCTTTTGCCCTATGAGTGCTGGCAGAGGCTTCAGCACCAGCCATGACTAATCAAAAAGCGCAGGCATAACATGCATATGGATTACCTCTACATTATGGAATAGGCTTTATAGTTCTGCATGTGGTCATTTTTCAATACCCGGTAGTGCTGCAGTACTATAAAAGTACTGAATACTTGTTCATACTCTCCGGTTATTAATATTCTTCTATTGTGCTTATTCAGCTGGATTAGGTTCCAATTTGCAGATTTTATAAACTGCATTGGTATCAGATATTGATCCAGGATTCATGCACCCACTAATTTGAGTCCATTTCGCACACCCCAAAACTTCAGAGAGACATAACAGAGACAGACACAGATGGAAACAGGCTTCCCATATAGTCAACAAATTAAACTGAAGAGGCAAATTTGCTTATTCAATGTTTTGACTACGTAAACAGTAACAGCCTCTCTGGAACACCGGACTTTCCCCTGTCTCTTTATCACCGTGCTCTCGGGCCGTGCAGCGCCTGTCCGCCCCTAAACCACCTCTGCCTTGCTCAGCTCTGGCCAAGCCACAGGCACGCGGCTGCCACTCCCAAATCAAAGCCAGCCGCTCCGAGGAGATGCCAGCCAGGCAGAGCTCAGCTCGGCCCCAGACCAGCACCAGAACTGCCTCAGGATACCAGATTGTCTTACGTCAGTGTGCTGTTGCTGCAACGTTTCTGGCAAGTGTAGACTTTTGGGGGGAGATCAATCCAAATGTCACCACTGAGAAAAACAACAGATACAATCCAAAATCTGGGAAGATGTTGAAACATTTCTGTGAGGATTTGATCACATTAAGCCATGGGAATGTTATTGAGGTCAGGATTCGTTTGCAGCTATGGGAGGTCAGATACTGATCCTGTATGATCAGTTCTCATCCCAAAAGAGCTCAATCAATCCAGAGAACCTCAGAGCACAATGCTGGGGGCTGGGGGCCCCTCTAGCCCATGAGCATGGTGCCCTTAGGTCCCATTCTTCTAGACTTCTAGTGCTTTTTAGAGATGCAAACTGTGTCCTGGGTCGGCACTGGATGTACATTAAATCTTACTTTTGGAGACACTGTCAGTGCTGTAGCCCCATCATGCTTCTTTTACTAGTGTAACCACAGAGCGTGGATGAATATTTTTTCCACAGTCCAAGTGCCTGGCCAGCGGGCACACACTTGTTGGGTGATTTTGTTCTGGAAAAAATAATCAGGCACAAGAACAAACCCGTCTTTCAGAATTTGTTCTGCTTTTTAATTTTGCTGTGAAGAGATGGTTTAAATCACAGGAGTTGCAATCATTCTGCTACACCGCTTTCAGCGTTATACCTATTTAAGTGCATAAGTTAAGAGGTGAACTCTTGCTGTTTTTTTTTTTAAGTATCTGTTCTTTAAACATCAAAATTTCCTCTTTTCAAAAAAAACAAACAAAAAAAAACATACTACCATTTACTACCTATGGCCCAATAAATGCAAAATTAGCAGCAAAAGCAGCTCATTTTGAGTTTGCTGTTGTTGTGATATCACAAACACTAATGCGGTCACATAGTACTCATTGCCTGCTTACAGCAGTTTAACTCTTGTTTTAGCCCAAATCGCTTTTTGAACAAGAAACAGCCAATGGGAGCAGAGCTTATTTACATAGATCAGTCTTAAAAGCACAAACACGAGGCGATAAAAGGAGGGTTGAAAACTGACACGTAAAACTAAATTACGACCGTATTGTGGTCAAAAGCGTGATAGAATGTGGCCAAGATAAAATCGCTGACGACACACACTCTGTTTCCCAAAAACTTTCTCTAACTGAACAGCGTTAAGAGGGCCACCGAGAGCCGTAAAAATATCAATCAACTGTTCAACCATTTCGCAGCTAACCCAAGTGTACCCCTGGAACCAAATCTGGCCTCGGTTTGAGAATGGCTACCACCCTTCTGGTGCCTCAGCCTGCAGGGAAAGCAAACACACAGCGCCTTCACACGCATGTCTCAAGTTGCTGAGGAACTTCCACCTTTGGGGGGCTGGTGACAAGAATCCCCCAAATACATTCCTCCCCTGAATGCTAACCTTTCTGGGCATGCAGCCAAAAAGCTGCCCCCTCCTCCGTCTCGAGATGCCGTCCCCCATTAACACCTTAAAAACTTGTTTTTGACCATGCACTCCGCGAGCCGCCAGCTGATCTCTGAGAACCGACCACACGTCTTCTGAAATGAGCGACACATTCTTCCTCGTGCTGAATGCCCAAGCACCTCACAGTAGGGGAATGCATGGATGTAAAAGATTAAGAACAAAAATAGGCCCAATCTGACCACCAAATGACATCAGCTAGGCTCCTACGCAGCTTCTTCAGCTCATGGAAATGGAATGCAGACCAGCCTCCTACTCCTAAGATTCCTAAATGATTCTTGGCTTGTGTGTACAGTTCTAATGAAAATAGATACAGAATCTGTACATTGCGTAGAGCAGGGATGCCATGCAACAGACTTGGGGTGTGCTGGCTACCACACATTCTGCATCACTCAGTATTGATTCCAGTAAATAAACAGAAATGCACAAACAAGGGAATCGTGGGCTGACGCTGTACAGATAGCACTGGGCATCACTGAAGTATTTTCAGTATCAATACGGAGACCTTATTTTCAACAACGGCTTCAAAAAGATGCTTCTCTTTCTATAAGCTCTCTTTAAATACAATCTAAAAGTGGGCCATGGCTTAAAGCAGAAATGATTGAGAGGTAAAGAAATGAGAGCATCAGGTTGCAGAGTAATTAAGAAGTGCTAGCATTAATCACATTACCGAATGTAATTTACACAGCCAATCGGCACTCTCGATTTTGGAACAAATATGCCTCTTTCCTTATGGACGCTAAAACTGACTACTGAGGTACTGAAATTTAGTATGGAATGGAATGTGTGTGATACGCTGTGGTAGGTAAGTCATATAATCGATGTGATAAAGGTACTATAATCAGGCGTAAGAACAAAAACCTCTTTCAGAATGTCTCCTGCTTTTTGCCTCTGATGAAAAGGGATGGTTTTAAAACACGAGAGTTGCAATCATTCTGCTACACCGCTTTCGGCATAATGTACTTACCTATTTAAGTACATAAGTTAACTTTTGTTGTCCAGAAATTAGCGTTTTTTTAAAGGATCTATTTTCTAAACATCAAAATTTACTCTTTAAAATATACCATTTACTACCTATGGCCCAATAAATGCAAAATTAGCAGCAAAAACAGCTCATTTTGAGTTTGCTGTTGTTGTGATATCACAAACACTAATGCGGTCACATAGTACTCATTGCCTGCTTACAGCAGTTTAATGCCCGTTTTAGCCCAAATCGCTTTTGAACAAGTTACAGCCAATGGGAGCAGAGCTCATTTACATAGATCAGTCTTAAAGGCACAATAACAAACACAGCCTGTATAATTCGAGGGAGGGTTGAAAACTGAGACATAAAACTGAATTACGACCATATTGTGGTCAAAAGCGTGACAGAATGCAGCCAAAATACAATCGCTGACAATAAACACACCGTTTCCCAAAAACTTTCTCTAACTGCACAGCGTTAAGAGGACCGCAGAGAGCCGTAAAAATATCAATGCAATAAAGGTACTATAATTCAACACACAGCACTAGATGCCAATTAAACATTTATGAAAAATAACTGCATCTACTTCAATAAGCCCTAGTAAAATATCACTACAAATTTAAATGTCTGTCCAAAGTCCACTAATTATCTGAGATTTAATAAGCAAACTTATTTTGAACTGGATTTGTTACAGCTCACATTTGACATACAGATTTTGCAGCCTGAGATCTGGTGCAACCTTCAGTGATGCCCTGAAAAGTGATAATAGTAAAGAATGTTGCGAAGTAATCACATTCTTCAAGAATGTACATTTTAACTGATGATTAGTTTTGTTAAATAATTGATTTAAATGTATTGTGTCAACCATACGCTGATTCTCACGCTCATATCACAGAAATAACTCATTTAAAGTTTGTAATTAGACTAAATAATCTAGTTTGATCTAGCTCTACCATGTCAGAGGTGTTTGCAGAGTGTGTTGACGTGATAAAATGACAAACGTCCCGAGTCCCCCCACCTGTTCCTTGGCTTCCGACACCCAGGTCTGAAAAAGCAACTGCAGCCGTGTCTTATGATACTTCCTAGTGGTCTTGACAGCGATAAAAATGTCCTTTAGCTCTAGAGGCTCTCTGGAGTGAGAGCCAGGGGATCGGGCATGCGCCATGTCCCTGCCCGGCACCCTCTGCTCCTGGGGTCCTGCCCCAGGAGGGGGCGACTGGGTGATGCGGAAATCCTTGGCATTAATGGCACCTTTGTGCTCTGCATCGTGGCGGTTGCTGTGGGGTTGGTACCCCCTCCCTGCTCTGGTGGGGCTGGCATGAGGCCGAGGCTGGGGGAGCTCCCCTTGGCGCGGAGGCGTCTGCAGGGTTGGGATCAGCAGCAGCAGAAGAGCACAGAGGGCTAAGGAGAGCAGAAAGCAGCGTTTGCTGATGCCAACAGGGGACAAATGCATTCTTCCGGTGCTCAGTGCCAACTCAGCCGCCCGGGCTTGACCACCACGTCTCTCCTGTTCCCATCTTCAGTGCAGCAATCTGGACCCTGACAATGTGAAATAATATGTAATGGTGGGCATTATGATGCAAAAACACATTACAGAGAGCATGCAAACATCAACAACCAGTAACTGCATAAACATTTACCTGATAGGATTACAGTCTGTTTTATGAATTGTTTATCCAACTGACCAATTTTTGTTCCTTCTTGAATGTCTAACAAAGCTTATAAAAGCTGAATTTACTAGAGGCTACAACAGCAGCTTCTATAGCATCATGAAGTACATTAGCAGCTGAGCTTTAGCCTAACTACAACTACTGGAAATATTCTGAAATTATAATTTAACTATAATTCACAATATTATAGTTAAATTATAGTTAATTCGTGTAATTTTTCATGCTGAACTTGTTTGGAAAGACAAAAAACCCCCACAAACCCTGTAAAATGCTATTTACCCCGGCCTTATCTTTGAAAAAACATTTCACCTGTTTCATAGTCTGTGAACACGGCCACATTTTTCTGGCTTTTAATGTTTGACGAATATCTTGATGATTTATTTTAGATATAGAATTGCAAAAGTAAGCAGATCTCAAACTTTAGCAACAACAATGCTAAGTTTTATCAGCCTGTGTTATTGTTTATAATTCATGGAATAGCTTTTTTGAAAGCACCACAAATACATACAGGTTGGGTCTGGCACCGGCAATCACTTCTCAGCTGTCGACCCCAGGAGGAGTCTTTGCCATCAATGTGAGCAATTTCCTGTCTTCTATTTTCAGAGTTGCAATGATACCTCAACGGGTAACAGATGTGGAGACTGGAAGCTGAAACGTCAGCCTGTACTTAATCATAACCTTGTTCTGCATCAGCTCCTTTAGCTACAACTTGTAGAAGGCCATTTTAATGCACAGCAAAAAATGAATGTTCAATAATTAAAGGATGATACGCTTTTAGGTGCCCTGTTTGTAAATGTCCACATATCAGCATCAGCAGTTTGTATATAGAAGATATATAATATCAACATCAGCCTACAAAGACCAAATTGGTGTGTGCCTAATAACAAATTGAAAAAACCAACAAAAATTACATGAACTGGGCTGTCACAACTCATTTACATGAAAGATGATTCATTTTATTCCAAAGTACCCTATAGTATTCATGTATTCTATTTTACAGGCCTATAGTCTAAAGCATCCTGAAGTATTCTGTATTGTCTATATAGAAAGTGATCTATTCTAAAGACGACTAAACAGAAGGGTTCTACAGTATTGCACATACAAAGTATCGGATTATATGGTACTCTATTCTATAGTATTCTTAGGCCCTGCATTCTAAAATATCCTAAATATTTAGAGAGACTACATTACTTACTTGAATGTATGGCCATCATGTCATTCCCATGTCTCATTTTTGGGCTACATGGTTGATCCTCTAGATCAGGAGTGTCAAATCATATCCACAGAGGGCTGGTGTGGCTATAGGTTTTTATTCGAAACAAGAAGGAGCACCTGATTAACTGTTTGAAAACTGAAACCAAAAGGAATCAGGGCTCCTGTTTGGTTGGAATAAAAAAAAAAACCTGCAGCCACACCGGCCCTTTGTTTACACCCCTGCCCTAGATACAAGGTCAGGATTTTGACCTTTACTGTAAGCTGTGACCAAGATCATTCTAAAACAGCTGTGCAGTTATCAAATAACACACTGCATCACAGTGTGAAACTGTGCTTTACACAGTGTGAAAAGCTTTACATTTGCACTTTACAATTTTTACCTTTACTATGACCTGTGATCATTATAACTTTAAAAGGGCTACTGGGTCATCAAACAATGCAGGGCATCACAGTGCAAACCCGTATCTACTACAAAATTTAGTGAAAATCAGCGTAACTTGTTTGACCAAAGTTTAGTGACGGTATGTGCTCCTGATTGCGATAACAACATCGCCTGCTGAATATGGTGATACGCGCTAGAACTGAATATCGGTACAGCTTCATATAGCACTTTACACTTTTGCACGCCTGTATGCGCTGCCCTTTTCCACGGTAGACACGATAAAGCAGTAAAATTGTGGATATTATCCAAATTAACTGTAGTTGTAACTTAGTAGTAGTAAGGAAAATCATCTGTTTTGATCCTCTCAGCGGTGGACGCTAACGGCTAGCAAGCTAACTCTACATTCAGACCCAAAACAAACCAAAAATAGGCGTTTTCTGTGAACTCAGACTAACCCCCTGAGTTTAACTCAAACTCAAGATACTGAAAACAAATTCTAGAGGTCTAGCTGCAAAAATTAAATCATTTTTGTCTGAGAGGAAAACTTTTTCGAGGCTCACCACAGAAGAGCAGATGTGGAGCTGGACTTTCCTCCAAAAGCACCTCTGTCTTCATCCTCGCATGCAGAAGAGGACAAGGAGGAAAAGAGGCAGTTATGGACAGAGAGGTGGACCTAAAACACACAACACACCTCCGTATCCACAGTTAAGATTTGTTTTTTTTCTTCTCGCCCAGTGCAGTGTAGAACCTAAGCATCAGTTTATACACCTGACTGGCCTTCTCTCAGGGCTGATTCTCCCTTAAATATAAGGCAGGAGACACCGGCGACAGCACTGACTATGTGTCAGACATCCATCTCTGTCCTGTGCTTTAAATGACCCCCTCTTTCTAAGTCCAATGCCAAGCCATTTTGCCAGCCTGCACTGGTTTACCGCTGCCTTCTACTAAAGGCGCGTGTTAAAAAACAAACAACTCAACGCTCCACACTTAGCTCATTTACCGTAATTACTAGAAGTTACGGGGACGAAAGTTGCCGAGATGTGAATGTGACTATTCGTTAAACATGATCACACCACAGAAAACTGTAAACAGTGTGATTGTTTTCTCTGCATTTAATTCAGACTTCACCAAGTGAAGCAGTGGGCAGCCAGGAAGCCAGAACCTGAGGAGCAGTGTGTGGTAATGGTACCACATGCTCAAGCACACCTCAGTGGTGCCACTAGTAGAGAACCCACAACCTTTTGATTGTAGGGGCAACACCATAAGCACTAGTGGTGTCAACCTTAGTGTACATCATAAAAGTAAGGTGACTAGTAAATACCTCTGGGAGCTCATTATAGAGTAGAGTTTGTACTTTTATGGTTTAGTTATACTTTTCAGTGGCTAACCAAATCTGTACTTTCTCTTAAGTTCAGATACACTATATGAGCAAAAGTGCTGGGACAGGGTTTGGGCTAGACCCCTTATTTCTAATGAAGGGCAGTCTTAATATTTCAGCATTCTCACTGAAACTTTCCGAAATCTTGCGGAAAGCCTTCCAAGAAGAATGGAATTTCAGATGATTCTTTATTCATCACATGCATAGTCATACAAGTGCAACACACAGTGAAATTCTTTCTCTGCATTTAACCCTTTCATCAAGTGAAGCAGGGCTGCCACCAACAAGGCACCCGGGGAGCAGTGTGTGGGGACGATACCTTGCTCAAGGGAACCTCAGAGGTGACACTGGCAGTTGGGATTCAAACCCAACCCTCTGGTTGCAGGGCCCATATAATCTGTTATAGCTACAAAGGGCCAGCTATCTAGGGAACAACGTAGTATAACTTTTATTAAGAAGGGCTGATATCATCGCTGCCCTTTATGTGGGTTATAGGGTCGGTTTCCCGGACAGGGATTAAGCCTAGTCCTGGATTAAGTAGTTCTGTGAATGGAGATTTTCCATTGAAAAGGAAAGGGTAGTCCGAGACTAGGCTTAATCCCTGTCTGGGAAACCGACCCTGTATGCCTAGATCTAGGCATTCCAAATCAAGCCACTGAATGACAATTCATATTTTAAAGACATGATTACACACACAGGGCTGGAATTTTCCTTTAAGGTTCCTGCAGCCAGTGTGTCATTTCAACAGCGATGGAGGCTAATGGCCCCCCATGCAGGAAGGGGAATTCAGATCTAAGCTTTAGGCAATAATATCATAACCTTGCCCCGACATATTAGTTTCTTTTGCTTTGGAAACTCTAGCCGTAGAAATACTTTGACCCAGTTTGGATTCCCGAGTATAGCCAAACCTGTGTTTTGTCCAGGAAAGCCCAAGCCATGAGGTATTTGCAGGACAATGGTGCAAGACAGCATTCTGAAACCTTAGCCCAACATGGGAACTCAAATCCTGCCCTTCCTGAAGGGTTGATATCTTGGTTGATATATTGACACTGTTTAGATTTAGTTTCTGGAAGAAAAGAAAGAAATCCAAAAGGTGGAGAATCACTGGCATTGTTTATTGAAAGAACGAAATCAATTCGATGAAATGTACAAATTGTTTCCTTCACTCACAGAGGTTTGATCAGAAGACGACATACAAAATAAACAATGAAAATGTTCCTGCACTGAGTGTTACCTAGCGTAAGCAACAAACAAAATACGATTTACTGACAGTTTTGAAAGAGGATACCCTACAGAGGCATGTGAAAAATAAAGCAGGAACATTAGGGAGGCATGGAACAACAGCAGCAAAAAGTGTCGAATTAAAACTCAGGTTTCAGTGACAGAAAAACATGTCAGAGTGAGGAGGAGATCATGGCATGAGTGCAACTAATAAATACTACTTTGCTTTATTAATCAGTTTTGTTGGTATGAGAAGCCCAAAATATAAACAATGATATTTAAACTGTGTATGCATGGAGTATATTTTATTTGATGAAGGACAGGGCAAATCAATATTAACCCTCCTATTCTCCTTTGGGTCAGTTTGACCCCTTTCAATGTTTATCACTTAAAAATTAATAGTTGCCTTTGTTTTGTTTACAAGAGGGAAAGGGGGCGGGGTCACCAACATCAATCATTCTGGTTCATTCTGTGAGAGTCATGAATGTGCCCCCAGATT
>JBBPDE010222657.1:0-13346 GCA_037974605.1 Nannopetersius ansorgii | reverse complement strand
AGTACATAGTAAAAATGAAACAACGTTCCTCCAGGACCAGCAACACAAGAGCAGAACAGAACAGAACACAAGTGCAACAATACCACTAAACGAGACGAGACGAGACAACGTTCAGTGCAAATGACAATGGCTACATGAAGGTACAGTATTTAACCAGTACTGTATTTAAGCAGCAGAGATGTGCACGGATGCAAATGTGCAAGAAAATGCAGGACATCAAAAAATGTGTGCAATTTTAGAACAGTAATAAATATGATTGTACAATTTGTAGCATAAAAACCATGACAAAGAATGTTGTGTGTTATACAAAATGTATAATATTAAAAGAGTATTTTAACTGGTTATTGAAGTCTGAGTGATCCAAAGGAGTAGGGGTGAGGAGGGTGTGTGTGTGTGTGTGTGTGTGTGTGTGTGTGTGTGTGTTTTATGCTTTCAGTTCTGGTTGAGGAGTTTGATGGCCTGAGGTAAGAAACCGCACTACTCGACACAATGTGGGAGAACCAGTAAAATAATGTTTAGAAATGTGAGAAGAGTCTAGAAGAAGATCCTAAAAGAATGAAGAAACTACAGGACATGAAGTTCAGAATGAGGTTCTAATAAGTCAACATCCAAAATACCTGACAGTGATCAGAACCCAGGCAGATTGTCACTAATCAATAGAGAGAAAGAGAAAGTCGTCCAGCTGACAAAAGGATTGGGACACATTGGGGTTTTGGCCCTTTACTTTCAGTGAAGGAGAATCTTAATGCTCCAGCAGACCAGGACAATCTGGACAGCACCATGCTTCAAGTCTGTGGACCCAGTATGACTGTGTTCCAGTGCCCAAAGCGAGCTCCATAAAGACATGCCTGGAGGACTTCTGTGTGTCTCGTCTGATTTGTTTACCTGTTGGCTCTGATTCCCACGTGCGCGCCTTTCCGGTGTCATAGCCCGGCCTCTTCCGCGCGCGCGCCCCCAATCACATTCACACTCACACACGTCACGCGCTCACGCCCCCTTCGGTTTTGCCGGCAAAAATCACAGTGAACGCGCTTTATATATGTGAGACCCTGCGAGACACCTCCACTACACACACTCACTCACTCACTCAGGTGTGCTTGCGGGGTCGCCGTTCTTTTCCTATTTGTTTTATTATTTGTTATTTGTTTTTGTTGTGTTTGGCTGGGCGCGCGCGCTGACTGGGCACGCAGGCGCACGAGGAACATAAAAGTGGAGTTGGCGCGTGCAGGGATCCGGGTGGAGAAGAAAGCCAGAAAGAAAGATAAGGAGAGAAGGACATAAGGAGAAGGAGAAGGATAGAAGAAGAACAAGAAGGTAAAGCAGAGAAGGAGGAGAGGAGAAGCAGCTCGTGAGGTCTGCAGGGAGAGTCTTTATGAGGTGAGAGAGACACTTTGGTTTCCACACAAAACTCTCCTGTTGCATGACATTTTAACAGACCAGGCTGCACGAGAATCCTTTTCTAATCTAGTGCACATGCCTCGAGCCGTGTCTGTCTTTTTTCCACTTTCTTTCACCCTCTCTCTCTCTTTTTGTCCCTCGCTCGGCCATTTTCCTCCCCGTTTGCCCTGCTCTGTACTCCTTCTCCTTCTCTAACCACCAGACCAGCAATCCCCTCTCGTTTCCATGCTCTTCCACGAATAAAGCGAAATAAAACATGTAAAGTGTTTATTTGTGCGTGTTTGGTCGTGTTTGGTGCAGTTCTGGGCCCTTTTTGGAGGCCTGTGATTCAGTAATGGGGGTTGGGAGGGAGGGGAGTTCAGGAAATGTGGCCCAGATAAAGCCAGTGAATGCTCCTCTGGTGTTCCACAGGCTCTCTGTCCTCAACAGGGACACTCAGGTGGAGAACATGCCCAGCAAGAACGAGTAAGTCCTTTATTTTGAAATATGGGGTTGTATTAGGAGATTGTTAGGGGGGGCTACAGGGGAGCAGGCATGCACTCACATTGTGTGTTCCTACCATGTCTACATGAGCTCTGTCCTCCTCCTTCACCAGGCCAAGCACAGAAGTCCAAGGCACTCCAGATGAAGCTCCTCGAAACTCTTCAGCTCGCTCCAGGAAGAGGAAGGCGGATGTGGCCATCGTGAGTTCAGCCTGGGTTTGGGGTGTTGGGCTTAATTGTAGGACCAGAAGCTTCTTAGAACAATGTGTCAGGTGGTGGAACCATAATTTAATGGAGGAATGTCCTGTCAAGAAGCTGTTAGTTGTCTGGTTCCATTCACCACCACTGTCTGCAGTTCTGATTCTGGACCTCTTACATTAACACCCATTTCATTTTTTTAAACACAAGCAGCATTTGCAAGATCCAGATGAGGAAGTAGAAGAAATGTCCAAGAAGAAGCAGTGCTCCTCACAGGTCAGTGATGTTGACGACAAACCACACTCATGTTAAAAAGGGTTCTTCAGGCACTGTTGGGCAGAATGAGTCCAGATCATGCCATTCTCCAAGATTTTCATGGTGTCCTTGTGTTTAAGGGAGGTTTCAACCATGTTTAAAGTGTAATCCAGAGTGTGTTTGCTGTGAGACGGTTGATTGTAGAGGCTCTGATTCCTCTCCAGTGTTGGTGAATGGAACCAGACGTCTCCAACACTAATATAGTGGAGGTGAATGGTCTCCAACACAAATCCATCTGTTTTACTCTCTGTCCCCCCAGTGAAGCTCCATGTGTCTGAGTGTTTATATGGATGTTGATGATGTAAAATAGTGAATCTGAACCAAATCACTTTTCTTTGGGGACTATTTTACCTCACGACGCCCTGCATGTATCCCTCCACCTTGAATGGGTTTTGTTTTAGGACCAAAATCTTCTCAGAACTCTGGTAGAATGTCTCAGGCGTCAGACGGCGCCACCAGAACCATCTGATGAAGAACTTTCTGAGCTTTTAGAGGCAGACGTCTGGTTCCATTCACCTCCACTGTGATCAATTTGACAAGTTTCTCCAGAATGGGGCATTTCACACCAAACCGACTCTGAACTCTGCTGTTTACACCTCAACGGTGGGGGAGTCGTCTATAATGTGGACGGCAGTCACAGAGCAAACCGAGCTCAGCTAAAGTAACTCGTGTGGCTTTCAGGGAGACGGAGAATCAGTCAGTGAGTCATAAAAAGCACAATGGCGCGTATTAGACCGACCTATATACTCGCTTGGAGGGCGGTGAAACAGCCTGCCGCGCCTGTGATTGTGATGTATGTGATCAAGGCTATGGAAACTTAACCACTGTTGACCAGTTCCCTTAAACGAGGCTCCGATACGGTGCCCTCAGTCAGAACGCAGCTGAGTTGCATTTTAAAGGCATGCTAGCTAAAATTTCTTGTTCTGTTCAGGAAGAAAAAACCCTGTTTAAATGAATTATGGCTGTTTTTCACAAATGGTGTCTCAGAGGGGTTAAAATGATATATTATACGAATAGGGTTTCTTAATATGTCCACAAAACCTAATTTTTATGTCCGTTTAGTGATCTAGTCCCTTTATCAGCCAGCATCACCTTCAGTTCTTATTTGAATATCTTTTTTTTTCAACTGTTCGGCGTGCTTTACAAAAGACGAAGCAGCTCACCAGCCTTTCTTTAGCTTTCTTCACCTGTGTCTGTGTTCCTCTTTTGAACTGATTGATATTGTTCCAGTTAAAATGGACATGTTTTGTTTGTATCTGTCGGGAGCTCCCTCTTTATTTCTCTTTCTCTCGCCCCTCCTTCTGTTCTTCCTCTGGTCCTGCTCAGACCTGCTGGAGCTCCAGCCTGAGCTGCACGAGCCCGTGTAGGCGGATCCCGACGCCAAGCAAGGCAGAGGAACCGGTTGCCGTCAGCAGCGTGGGATTCGCACAGTACACCTCAAGGAGTCTCTTCCTCACCCCCACACGGCCATCCCCCCTGCCCAGCCTGTGGTGAGCCCAATAACTGTGTTTAACCATATATTGTGATGCAGCCAAACTGTTGTTCTCTGTTTTATATTGTTTAGCTTATTTCTCCCGTTTGGCACCACTTTTCGTCCAAGCCAGTATTGAATTTTGGCCAAATTCTAACGCTAAAACATCCAGTATGATGTGCGAGTATTCAGATCTTTGATCAGAGGCAGAGGATAAATTAATTTTTTGTGGTTGAGTCGTCTACACAGTGTATCTGGAGCAACAATTCAGTTCCTTAACCATAAATGGCTTGGTAAGAGACAGTGAGTTAACACACCCCTTCGTGGTTCAGCGGCGACAGTTCGATACCCCACGTGTTTTTTTTATTTATTTATTTATATATATATTTTTAGAAATTATTGTTAAACCTTAACATTTTTGGCCCTAAACCAATGTTTGTGTGTCTCCTAACACTGGTTTTATATACAGCCATGCAGTCACACTCCACACACTCCTTGGAAATGTATCAAGTTCATTGTTGTGATTTGGGATGTAATGCAATGCAACAAGAACCATTTTAATCAGTGTCCTGACCAATCACAGACCCACATGAGTCTGAGTGTTTGAACATAAAGAAATGTTTGTAGTTTTTTGTATACAGTAATCCCTCAGTTTTACGTGGATTAGCATTAGCGGATTCAGTCTAACGCAGATTTTTTCTGAGAACCAAACTGTATTACCACCACCAGTCCAGCGGTGGCGGTAATGGACTGAAAAGTTGTCAACCGCCGTAAAAAGAAGCTGCTGCTGCAGCATGTAGCATGACTGCTCTGTATCTTGTCCTCGTATTTTAGTGTTTGAAACTTTCCCCCCTACATTTTCAACTGTTGTCTCAGTTTTAGTATTAGTAAGCTGTGCCTTGTCTAAACATGTGGGTAGAGAGTAGGGCTGGGCAATTAATCGAAAAGTAATCGAAATCGACTTTCAGAACCTATAATCGATCAAATTTTTCCAGGTCTATTATTTCGATTACTTTCCCTTTAAAAACACTACGATGTGTGGAGTCACGTGACCCCGCTCCGTTATGTTGCGTTATTCCGCCGACATGTCGAGCATGGAGAGCTTAAACACTGAGCAACTTATCAGTGAACTATGAGGGCCAAAAAATAAATAAATCGTTCATTAATCGTAATTGAGTTAAAATGTTCAATTAATCAAGATTTTGATTTTAGGCCAAATTGCCCAGCCCTAGTAGTTATTTCAAACTTTATTTTCTGTATGAGTCTTTGCATGGTGTTTAATGCTAACTGTATTTTAAGCAATAAATTTGTGATGCATTAAACTGAGTTTAAAATGGAAAAAGTGTTCTGGGAGCAGATTTTGGGGCATATTTAGGGTTTACACTATAAAAATAGGCACTTTTTTAAATTTTTTTTTTATTATACACCAAAACATCATCATGCGGTTGTGTTTTGGTGTAAAAATCCCCCCGCGAAAAGCAGTGGAATAATGTATCTCTTATCTCCGTGTTTCACCAGTAGTCTTAATATATTGCTTTCCGATGGGTACGATTAGGATTGTGCTGATGTTCTCTCCACCAAAGTCCACCATCTGAAAATGCAGCTGTGTGAGAAAGTATTAACACCCACAGCAGCACCGTCTGAACAGGACACTCTCCAAAGTTCAGCAGGAACTGGGACTAGTTTAGAACCGGTTCTCCATGCAGACCCCTTGTGTTCATATTGTATATATTGAGCTACATGTTCAGATACAGGACTGTACAGGAGTCTGGGCCATTTTTGGCACCTGCAGACACGCTGAAGGTGTGTTCGCAGCTGCTTTACGGCCTGAACCCCCCCCCCCACCCAACACACACATTCCAGTCAATCGCCTCATGTTTCAGTGAAAAAATATGAACTGAATGTGGTTCAGCACCTTCTGAATCACACATAGAAAGTGATTTCGTGTTTATAAGGATTTAACATGTTACATTATAACCCCCAAACCAAGTAGAAAACATGCCTTTAAATCGGTTTAACTTCTCTTTGAAAATGTAGGATATTGGCTTGTTTAAAAAAAACCATAACTCCTGTTGCAATACCCCACATGTCCAAAGCTCCATTTTGAATGTCTGGTTTGTAGTTAAATTCAATTCAATTCAATTCAATTTTATTTATATAGCGCTTTTAACAATGATCATTGTCACACAGCAGCCTTACAAAATGAAATGAATGTGTGTGAATGAAATGCCTCTGATGAGCAAGCCAAGAGTGACGGTGACAGTGGCAAGGAAAAACTCCCTACGATGGCAATAGGAAGAAACATTGAGAGGAACCAGACTCAATCAGGGAACCCATCCTAATTTGGGTGATAACAGATACAGATTATAGAACATCATGTGTGATCTGCATCTGAAGGTTCAATATAACAGAAGTTTTTTAAGTTAACATGAAGTCCAGATCAGCATAGGGATGAGTCGGCGGGTGCAGAAAGTAAATGGGGTCTGAATCGCTGGAAGCTCGGGGGCAGCATGTGTAGCTCCAACCATCATAGAGCAGGATTTTCTGGGTGCTTCAGGAACCTCGAAGGGTTGGCCTTTATCTACTGGAGCTGGCACAATCTCAGGTGCCTCAGGATGGGTAGAAGGATAACGAACACACAGAAAGAATTAGCGTAGCAGCCGTTCAGAATACAGTGTTCTAGTACTGGACTATGAGGTTATGGGATGAGTTACGTGAATGCCAGATTAAAGAGATGTGTCTTGAGTCTACTTTTAAACTGGGAAACTGTGTCTGAGCCTCGAACACTGTCTGGAAGACTATTCCACAGTTTAGGAGCTAAGTATGAAAAAGCCCTACCCCCCTTTGTAGTTTTTGAAATTCTGGGGACTGCTAGAAGTCCGGAGTTTTGTGATCTTAAGGAACGTGGTGGATTGTAGTGTATCAAAAGACTGGTTAGGAATGTGGGAGCTAATCCATTTAAAGCCTTGTATGTAAGTAATACTGTTTTGTAATTAAAACTGAACAGGTAGCCAGTGCAGGGATGATAATATTGGGGTTATATGATCATATTTTTTGGATCTAGTGAGAACCCTGGTGGCTACATTTTGGACTAACTTGAGCCAGCTTCTCCTTTTCTACTGTTTTGAAATTGTTGTGCTGTAATGAGCTTATGTTGTCCTCAAATCCAAAGTGTGACGTTCTGTTTATTTTTCTTCTTTTCTCTCAGCTGGGCCAATAAAGATGACGTGTGGAACAACCTCCTTAAAAAAGATAAGCTTTATCTTCATGACACGGGCGTCATGGAGCGACACCCGAACCTCCAGCCCAAAATGAGGACCATCCTGCTGGACTGGCTGATGGAGGTCAGTAAACAGTCATTAACTCCCGCTACTTTAATCTCGTTAGGAGGGGCTAATTAAGCAGCTCTGTGGAGATGACTGGTTCCATTGAGGCATCAGACTGCAGCTCTCTGGAGGAAAAATCAGTGTCTCATTCTCATAATGAATGTTTATTCTAGACCTAATACTTTTATATTTAGTGTGCTAAGAAGAGCTTTTGCCTGTCTTCCTTACACTTTCTCTCTGTCTCTCTCCGTCTCATTCTGTTGCTCTCTCTCGCGCGTTGTCTCGTGCTCTGTCTGTCCCTCTTGCTGTAACTGTCTGTCTCTCTCTCAGGTGTGTGAGGTGTATAAGCTGCACAGAGAGACCTTTTATTTGGGTCAGGACTACATCGACCGCTTCATGGCCACACAGGAGAACGTTCTGAAGGCCACACTGCAGCTCATTGGCATTTCCGCTCTGTTCATCGCCTCCAAAGTGGAGGTATGTATCTCCCCAACCTGATTAGGCTGAAAGGTCAAAAAATCACAAGCAATCCAAGTTTACAGTTTTATACACAGCCGGTTCATCTGATAACAGCAGACCTGTATTGTTCCAGCAAGCAACAGCAAAGGTCCCTTTACTCCAAGCCACTGGAATTGCTTTTGCTAGCCGAACAATCGGAACTTGTTTGCTGTACTTTGAGTGTTTGTGTAAACGTGGTGCTGGAGGTGGTGTGGCTGTCCCGCTCCCACAAGACAAACGTTGTCTCGTCCACACTCTTGTATAACCCCTTGGACGTCAAATATTTGGCAATCTTTAATGAACAATTCTGTTAATGAAGTGATTTCAATCATGGTCTGTTAAATCAGTTCAGATGAACATTAAACTCGATTAGAAAAGAAAAACCCTCCTGGTTTCTCTGTGCTCAACACCTTAGAAGAGTAAGATAGAAGTGCGTCTCTAAGCACTAAATGTCCAGTTGTTTCATGAATTGCCCCCTTCTGCACTGAGCTGGGGATTTGACCACCACGCTCCGCAAACGCCACCGATACTCAGCCCCTCACTGCAAAATCCTACGGTTCTAGTGGATAAAATGTTGGATGGTGGTGTCTAGTGGGTAGGATACTTGTCTCTGAACCAAAAGGGCCTTGGGTTTGAATCCTATCTTCAGCATCACCACTGGGTTCTTGAGTAAGACACTAAGTTGCTCCATGGATACTCCCCCCTGTAGTTAGGGAATGGAAGTTGTCTTGGATAAAAGCATCTGATAAATGCCGTAATTGTAAAAGGCTGGCTGGATCTATTGTGACTGACATTCACTAGAAGACGTTTAAAGCAAATCTGAAACCAGTAGGTTGTGTGGTTGCATGCTAACGTGTCTTACTGACTTTCATGCTGTTTGCCCCTGCAGGAGATCTACCCTCCAAAGGTGCACCAGTTTGCGTATGTCACTGACGGAGCGTGTACAGAGGAGGAGATCCTCAGCATGGAGATTATCATCATGAAGGTAGATGCACCTTTCTCTCATAGTCATAGCTAGACCCAAAAATGGAACTTGGCGTGCTAGCACGGCTAAACACTTCAAGCTTTCTTAACAAATGCTAGCTAAACTGAGTCGTTTGAACAAGAAGCTGGTGAATAATAATAAAAAATTAAATGTTTTTTTTTTAAATATTAAACTAACTTTAAGAACATATTTGATGTATGTGTGAGGTTCAGGTAGGCACTTATCTAATTCTGATGGGCATTTTGTTGAACAGCATAGTGGATAAACACCGTTTCACCATTTAGGTTCAGATCTTTTCTCTTTTTGTTTTTTTTTTTCATTTATGGGTCCTTGTTTTGGCTCGATGTATTTTAAGCAATTTCCAACGGTGTCATGAAGTTTTCTGATTCTGATATGTGCAAAAGATCAGAAGCGATTCAAAATACATAAAGTGCCAGACTATGAGAACAGAAGCTTAGATGGTTTATTGTGTGTTTCTGCATTAGGAACTGAACTGGAGTCTGAGTCCTCTCACTCCAGTGTCCTGGCTCAACATCTACATGCAGATGGCGTATCTGAAGGAGTGTGGGGAGGTCCTCCTGCCGCAGTACCCGCAGGCCACGTTCACGCAGATCGCTGAGGTATGGTTACAGGGTTCTTCCCCTCCACGGGAGCGTGGTCAAGACAGGTCGGTTCCTGCTGTGTCCAGGGATGAATACGGATCGCTTTATTGTCTAATTTGTCTTTGTTGAATTAACTTTAAAGAATCTGAATCAATTTAACGAACTAGAACTGTTGTGGATCGGCCGTATGGACTTTTTTTAATTGCAGCAAAATAAATGACTATTTACAGCATGAACTCGCATGAACGTACTGATATTGCTGAATATGCTGAAGTATTATTATATTTGGTTAAAATGTTGACTTTAATAGTCACCTGATGTCCGATCGGAGTGTGTTGTCTACAACACCCAGCCCTAATTTAACTGTACAGTGTTTATAACTGTAACCACAGCCATAATTAATGCTGATTTATTTATCCTGCAGCTCCTGGATCTCTGCATTTTGGATGTAAAAACTTTGGCGTTCTCCAACAGCCTGCTGGCGGCCTCTGCTTTGTTCCACTTTTCCTCTCTGGAGCTGGTGACGAAAGTCTCAGGTAGGATAGTAGTCATTTTCCGCATCCATACAATTCAATGACCACCTGGTGTATAAAACTGGGTAAAGCTTCTGAGCCCTCCCCCTCATTTCTTCATATTTTGCTTCCCAAGACTTTCTTGTACATTAATGTAGTCTTGAAAGTTCTCCAGGCTTCCTGAAGGACATTCAAAGCCTCTCACTTCCAGTCCAGACCCTGAATCTGACCAGTTTCAGAGGAATGTTTCTGTTGGTTAAGACACACAGTGAGCTACGTATGAATCATTCAAGCAGAACAAAGAGCATCTAACTGAAGTCCTGAACCAGTGAAGAACCAGGAGCAGATGCTGTTTTCGTTTAATCAGATTTGTTTTGGAACAATTTTAGACTTTTTTTTTAAATTAAATAAATACATTTCATACACTCTTCAGATCAATGACCACTAAATTAGTGGTGCTTTTACTCAACTACCGCATAAAAACCTAAAAATTCCCCCAGATGTGGTCAATCTGCTGGTTGACAAGTTTGGAGTATAAATTTTACTATCTGGCTAATTAACACAAAGTCTGAGTCAACAGTCACCCACATCTAGTGGGCATGGTTTAGAATGCAGTATGATTTACTGTGAGCTGTAAAAATGAACTGAATTTCGTGATCAAACTAGTAGACGTGGATTCCGAGAGTTTTTGCGTGTGTTTTTCCCGTAAAAGATTTGTTACTATTGACTTCTAGTCTTGACGATGTTGGCCTCAGTTCCAGTAAAAAGGCCAAATTTGACTGATTTTCCACCCAAACTATTCCTTTAGTTCTTTTATTTCTATTCTAAGTAGTACTGAATATACTTCTGTAATTGTGTGTGTCAGGTCTGAAGTGGGGTGATGTGGAGCGCTGTGTGAGGTGGATGGTGCCGTTCGCCATGTCGATCCGAGAAGCCGGGAGTTCCACTCTGAAGACGTTTAAAGGCATCCCTCAGGACGACACACACAACATCCAAACACATGCGCCGTATCTGGACTGGCTGGTGAGTCTTAAAGCAATACGTTCAGCTTCGGAGAGCCTGGAGCGACGATCAAATGGTCTGATTAAATGTGTGGTGCCCCTTGTAACCATATATGACTACTTAGATCACTTGTAGCCCAAAAACACAGAAGCCCACGCTCCCTAAACACGGATTTTCTTTGACTGGTTTGTTTTCATTTGTCCATCATGTCCCCGTTCTGAGCGTGTCCTGTTTGTCTCCTCAGGACCGGGCGTATGCGTACGAGCTGGTGGAATTGGAACGTAGCCAGAGGTCCCCCATCCCTTCCGGAGTCCTCACCCCCCCGCCAAGCAGCGAGAAACCCGAGGGCTCTGCCTGCTGATCCTGCCGCCCCCCTCCGGCGGTGGAATTGGGACGAGGCCCAACAGGATCAACACAAGCAACAGTTTCCATAAACATGCACAGCTTTATTTTAATTATTTTTATATCCAGACTTGAACAACCCTAAAAAGTTCACCCCCCCCTTTTTAAACTCCCCTAGAGGGCCGAAACAGACCCACCTGCCAAAACTTCAGAGCGTCTGTTTGCCCTGATTGCTGCTAAAAGAGGTGGACTGGAAAATGGGCAAAGAAAACTATAAATTTGGGAGAATGTGTGTGTGTGTGTGTGTGTGTGTGTGAGAGAGAGAGAGAGAGATGTAGCCTCGAGAGGAAATCCGGACAGAACTTGCGGCTGATCTGAGATTGGGAAACCGCTTCAGAAGCTAAAACTCGGATTTATTTTTATTTTTTTTCCTCTGGTTGGTTCCCGCGTGTGGGCTTTTTTTTTTTTTTTTCCCAGTTTTTAAACTGAAATGCTGCTACTGTTATGTATTTTATAAGACTAAATAAAAGTCTAAACGCACACTCTGTTTATACATTTCACGTCTTTATTCAGAACTCTTGCCCTTCTACTGTTTCTCACTCTCTCCATGCTTTATCTTGCTCATTCTACCTTTCTATCTTATTCTCACACTAGTTGTTTTCCTGCTCCCTCTCTCTCCCGCACTACTGAGTGATTGAGAGAGGGCGGACCACCCTACCCACCCAGAGAGAGAGAGAGAGAGAGAGAGGACAGTTATACTGAGTGATGGGGAGAGAGAGGACTATGCTGGCTGTAGGATCACAGGAGGATAGAACTCTGGTCATGATTGAATCATCTGATCCATTTTACTGTTAAACTCCAGAACCAGTCACAGACTCGTGTGTTCTCTCGCCCTTTTACCGGTTTCTCACTCACTCTCCATAAATTTTCTCCCTCACTCATTCTCACTTTCCCCATCCCCCTTTCTTTTTCTTACTCTCACTGTTTTTCTGTTCCCTCTCTCTCCTTTCTCTTTTTTTTCTCCTGCTCTCGTTCTCTCCCCCCTCCCTCTGTTTCTCTCTAATTGTCCTGAGCAGATGTTTGATGAGACTGCTGATGGTAAAGACCCCGAGGAGCAGAAAACACGTCCACAATGAAGACCCCAAAATTTTGACTTTTTGTGACCTCTTGCAGGATCACCAGCTTAAGTCTTATTAAATTAGAATTATGCAGAGACGAGCCTGAGAGTGATACGACCTGAAGCTCTCCCACTCTCCTCACACACACGCACTGTCAGCTGTTCTGAGCAGGTTGGTGCTGAATGGGGGGATTTCCCAGCATGCCATGGGGCGGGGGGCCACAGGCAGCAGCTGTTACTTTTTTAACGGCTTCTATTGTCCTTCAGGTTCAGCTCCTCAGACTGGGGGTGGGGGGGAGTGAGAGTGATGGTGGGGGAGTAAAGGAGAACACCACCAATTTTTAAAATAATCCAGTTTGGGTTCAGAGTGTTGGTTACTGGCTCCAACACTGAGTGTTTATATGGATGTTGATGTAAAATAGTGAATCTGAACTAAAGCTCTTTTCTTTGGGCACTAGTTTACCTCACGACGCCCTGCATGTATCCTACCACCATGAATGGGTTTAGTTTTAGGACCAAAATCTTCTCAGAACTCTGGCAGAACAACGTCTCAGGCGTCAGACGGCGCAGCCAGAACCATCTGATGATCTCACTTTATGTGAGGAGCTTTTAGAGGCAGACGTCTGGTTCCATTCACCTCCAGGCTCACGGATCCTCACACAGAAATGCTGATATTTTTTTAATTCTCCTTTTTATTAAAAGAGAACCTAGAGTTTCCGAGGTGATGGTCGGGGTTAGCTGTGTGCATGTGGTACACAAAGACAGTCTCACACACATATGACCGAGGAAGTGGTTCTAGACTTCGGGAGGTCCATCCAGACGAAGTCCACGACCAGTTCATATGAAGGGGGTGGAGGTGTTGTGGGGGTACAACAGCAGGGGCGTAGCAACCGGGGGGGACACGTCCCCCTCACTCTTAGAAACAATTTTTGACCTAGCGCCAATATTTCCGCCCGTGTTCTCTGATTTGTTCAGTAGATTTGTGTGAAGAATTGTAGAGATTTGAAATCTTGAGAAGTGTTAAGGCTTACACTAAAACTGTCTAACATTACTCCAAGCAGGTAGTTCCATTAGCAGTGTCCGTTACCCCGGCAACAC
>JBBPDE010222648.1:0-11267 GCA_037974605.1 Nannopetersius ansorgii | reverse complement strand
GATCTGCTACCATTAGCACAATAGAAGGGCTCTCAGTCATCCCAGTATCCTCATAAAATGCACCAACAGTTCTCCAGTCTCTCATTTTCAGTCCAGTCCCTGAACTTGAGTTTCAGAGGAATCTGTTTTGTTTATTAAGACACACAGTGACCTACAAAGGAATCATTCAAGAAGAACAAAACTCATCTAACTTAAATCCTGAATCAGTGAAGAAACAGGTGCAGATGATTCCAGATGATCAGGCGGTGATCAGTACGCTGGTGGTGCTGAATGCTGAGTGGTTGAAATTCCTTTATCTAGGCTCCTTGTACATTTAGGCCCTTTGCAGTCAGTCACAGTAAAATATTTGTTCCAATTCCTTTCATTTAATCTACTCAATACACCAAAGATAGGGCAGTCTGTAAAATAACATTTTTGCACTAACAAGATGATTCAATATATAAAGAAATGAGTTTTGCACAATACAATATTTATTTATTTATTTATTTATTTAGGCAGGCAGGCATATACTGATGGGTTTATGATCTATTTTACTGTGAAGTCATGTCATATATGTCATATAAACAGTCTTGAAGTCAGTGCTTGGAGCAGGAAAATATAGTCAAAAGTATCTGAGACAGTTTGACAAGAACCAAACTGTGATGTCTAGACAACTGAACATCTCCAACACAGCAGGTCTTGTGGGTCTATCCGGGTGCGCAGTGTTTAGAACCAACTAAAAGTGCTCCAAAGAAGGAGGACCCAAGTACCAGAGAACTTCTGTGGGTCTGGTCTGATGCTACAGAAGGGCACCTGTAGCACAAACCGCTGCATATAGGGCTGCATAGCTGCAGATCAGATTGCCCATGCTGATCCTGGTGCATCAAGGGCGAGGTGGCGGAGGCAGTGTGATGCTCTGAGAGATGATTTGGGAAACCTTTGGTCCCACATTGACACATGTGAACACTACATTGACACTGAAGACCAGGTTCACCCCTCCATGGAGATGTTGTTCCCTCATTGCATTGTCCTCTTTCAGCAGGATGATGCCCCCACTGCCGTAAATCCACACACCCTACAATTACTGTCCAGGAATGGTTTGAGGAACATTCCATCCAATCAATCCTCTGTGGGATATGCTGGGTAAAATGGCCAAACCAAACCTCACAGTTCACAGAGCTTAAAGGATCTGCTGGTGCATTTTCAGAGGTAGACCGTCTGAGTTGTTTTAGATTTATAAGGAGGGTACCATTATAGACGGATATAATGTTATGGCTGACATATAGATCCCTCGCTTCCTCCCTCTCTCTTCTGCGCTTGTTCTGCTGTGACGTCAGCAGTGTTGGAAGCTGCAGGTCGGTGATAACTCCACTGCTGCTTACACTCAGCCAGGCGACGCGCCGTGACGAGCCGGCTGCTGCCCAGCCCGCTGCATTTTAATTGGCAACTTCATAAGAAGCTTTTGTTTACCACAGAGCCTGTATCTGTACATTTCACAGCCTGAAAGGAGCCACTGCTGAGAACCACTGCTGTCGGCGAGACCAGGCGATGTTCTTCATATTATTGTTCTTGCTGTTTTGCAAATTCTTCTGAGACTGTCTTTCATTTATTTGGTAAAATGTGTTTACAAAATTCCACTCTGTCAAATGTGAATATGGTTCATATTTACACCCGTCAGTCTCTCAGGAACACGGCATAGTGCCATTTTACTTGTCCCCTGAAATATTGTGTGTAATGTGGAACATTTTGGACACATTTTGTCTGTACAAATGAAAACTGATGCCTGTTGCCAACATTTTATGAAGAAAAAGTTATTCTGAAACTGCTATAAATAATTCCGTATCTACTTTGAATTATTAAAGAACTAATATGAATAATTCTAAAACTATCAGGAATTCAGTATAACACCAATTATTCCATACTATGAAATTGTCAGTATCCACTCTGAACTGTTCAGTGTCTACTATGAATTACTCAGTGTGTACTAGGGCATAAACGACTCAAGCCGTTCAAGTCGACTTTTCTGTCAACAAAGTTGAAGCCAAGTCGACTAGTCGTTTGATGACGCCATCACAAACACACAGCAGAGGAACACAGGTGTCCAACAATGAGCAACTTTTATTAAAGTTCTCTGTAACATTAACAGTCAACATGACTATTAAACAAAACGGAAAAAAAATTCTGGTAAATTTAGGCGCACTACAGAAAGTGGGAACAGCTTAAGCATCCTCAGACTGGACAACTTTCTGCAGGGCTAGCGTTAGCCATGTTAGTCATGCTAGCAGATGCCGTTTCAGATGGCAGTACAGAACTCTTGTCCTTTTATTGTACTTTAACACTGACTTGCTGTTTGTGTGGTATTGAGTGAAGTATCTCCACTGATGTGATGTGTGTCTGTCTTCTCTGCTGCAGTGTCTTTTGTCTTGTTGTGGTCTTGTGTTTAGATTCCCTTCACGCCAACATTACTGCCCTTTTTATGAAGGCACTTTAATTGGTTAAACCGAGGAACGCATGTCAACTTCAGCCAATCAGAGGGAGGGTTTGCATTGTGTACACAAGCAAGCGCACAGAGAGGAAAAAAAACACACGACTAGTCGACTTTTCTCAGGTAGCATCAATCTCTGAAGTCAACTAATCGACTTTTGTGTTAATGCCCTAGTGTGTACTATCAATTAGTCCATATATGCTACAGATTTGTCAGTAACTGCTATGAATTATTCCGTATCTACTATGAATTATCCAGTAACTACTACAAATCATTCAAAATACACTATGAATTACTCTGTAAATACTATGGATTGTTCAGTACCCACTATGAATTATCCAGTAACTATGGAACATGCTGAAATTACTATGCTCTACTATATATCTACCCGGTGTATAGTCAGTTATTTTAAGCAACTATTATAAACATTTCCACACCTTTGGGCTCGTTGGTTTGTAGTGGATGAAATGAAGAACAAGCAGCCAGAACTTTCTTGTGTTCAAACAAGCCTCTTACACATTCTGGTCATATGTTACATGAATGATTTACCACGATTGCATAATGCTACATACTGCAGGAATCAATTAATGAACACAAGCTGAACCAGGCCCAATCCATTCATCATTTATTAGGAATCATCCGTCTGTTTCTTACTGGTGAAGATCATCATTCTGAGAGGAAATAATCATTCATTGCTATCTAGACGGAGCATCTGCTATCCTGTTTGTTTCATGAAAACTAGGAGAAATTAAGCAAAGGGTGAAGAGCTCCCTAAATCAATCAGATTTTCTTCGTAAACTTTCCTTGTTATGCATCTCTTCTCCTTGAGGAGGCTCCTGGGTCAGGTAGGGTAAAAAGCCCCTGTAGCCCTGATTAATAGCTCGTTCCAGAACCTTGTTACTTGTGTCTCTAATCTAATCCACGCCCTGTGTCTGCTGAGCAGAGGAGCGCTCTGGAACATCTGTTGGGGCCGGGCTGACAGGGAGAGCTGTCACTGAGAGTTTATGCACAGGGGAAGGAAGAATGAGCAGCAGGTATGACAAGACAGGAAGCTCAAATGGGAGACGACACATGGAGAATAAGGTGTCTTTCTAAAGCCTTGGAAAACAGTGCAAGAGTTTCCTCTGTAAGATGTTGAGACTCTCACAAATCAGCTCAGCTATCCCCTAGAACTCGAGCAGCACGGATTCATGCTGGAAGCACAACAAATGATAAATTGTCCCCATACGGCAAAACAATCAGATTCAGAATCAGAAAATTTATTGATCCCAATGGAAATTGCTCATCTTTCAAATGCACAGACACAATATAAAGTATAAAGTCTAATTAAGTCAAATGAAAACTTTTCAGAGATACTCTACATGAATACACTATGCTGGGGTATACATAATATAGATAAGTAATGTACGGATAAGGAATTACTAGTAGTAAAAACTCCTTATATGGAAGTCGCACTGGTTTATGTTGATGCTTGAAGTGTCAGACTCAAAAACGTGAGTATTTTATGGGATATTTCAAAAATTACACAAGCTTTGGTTCTGCTTGACACTGAAACTCCAAACAAAGTGTTGTTTGGAGTTTGAACTTCTTTGAGACTATCTTAAGATAGTCTCAAGATAGTCTCTGCCCACAAGTGTGTGGGGAAAACCCGCAGAGAGAGGGAGTCTGGAGAGCGGCTGAGTGGTGGCGTGCCGAGTGAAAGACGAGCAAACAGAAAGTGTGTAGGACAGTAAACAACAGTTACAGACTGTTTTAAACCATTTTTATTTCTTGAAATAAGCTTTTTCTAATATGCTCTAAGGATTCTAAGGGTTATATATTGCTTAGTCAAACTTTTTACTCTGCTGGTGACAAACAAATTAACAATTAAAATTCTTCAGCAAGTATAATTTTTCCCTTTATTCCTCTCAGTGGCTCTCAAGGAAGCTGTTCTTTTGAGTCTTGGTTCCTCTCAGCGGTTCTTCCTCATGGTATTAAGAGTCTACTTTTAAGTCTTGGTTCCTTGATGTGGTTTTCCCTATGCTCTTAGGAGGTTCTTCTTTTTAGTCATTGATTTGCATCAGTGGTTCTTTTCTTTTTCAGTCTTGATTCCTCTTCATGGCTCTTCTCAGAAAGGTTCTCCTCTTGTGTCTGTGTTACTCCTGGTTGTTTTTCTTGTGCTCTTGGAAAGCTTCTCCTTTTAATTCTTAGTTCCTCTAAGGAGTTTCTATTTATGCTCTTAAGGAGTTCTTAAAGACTTTTTCTCAGTCTTGATTCTCCTCAGCAATTCCACCTAATGAGATTTAAGAGTTTCTCGTTTTGACTCTTGGTTTCCCTCAATGGTTCCTCCTTATGCTCTATGTGAAACTCTCCTTTAAGTTCTGGTTCCATTCAGTTGTTCCCCCTCATGCCTTTAGGAAGGTTCACCTTTTCAGTCTTCAGTTCATCTCAGTGGTTCACCTTTTGAGTCTTGGTTCCTCTCATTTGTTATTTCTCATGCTTTAAAGACAATACACCCACAATTGGGAAGGTGCTTTGTTACAGTGCCTCTTGTAGAGAGTGCTTTATAAATAAAATGTAAGTGAATAATATCCTGTTAATGACTATTTCAGCACAAGAAATAACACCCTTATTCAGAGAGAGAGAAAATTGGCTTTGGAATATACCCCGATTTTCTTCAGGCAAAAAATGTGCCATTCAGTGATGTGAAGTGTAGCTAGACCACAGATCCAAAGCCTGGGCTCAGTCCAACAAGATATCCTCAGTGAACAGATGCAGTCTGCTTATGCGTATACATCTGAGCTGGAGCGGCCTGTTCGTGTAGCCACCATATCCACTTCCCATTCGCATTGTTCCCAGCAATGCCGACCCAGATGTTTTATAGCTCTTGAGGAAATGTCTGCCTGGGGAAACTATTGCTTCAGTCTAAATACGCCAGTTGCTATTGGAAAATAAATATTTCATTTGGCCTGAACGGATTGTCCAGTCGCAAAAACGACATTAATGCACTGAGCAGCTTTCCAGGGAGCTTCCTCGCAAATGTTGTTCACTTTAACTTGTTTCGTCTCCACCGTTTTGTCTTTTTTCATTTTGCTTTTAATGTAAACCAGCTTGGGTCCCATTATGGTCATGATATGCCATGGCAACATCTTGACAATCCAGTAAGCTGCATAACTTCATGAGTCTGAGTAGGTGAGGTCAAAGTTTTCCACATTTATCTCCTCGGCTGAAGTCTATTCTAGCCGCTGAATGCTTTAGCAGAGGCCAGATCAAAACCACTATTAGATGATCAGTGTGAAAAGAAAGGCCAGAGAGACTAGACGCTGAGTGGTTTGAAATTATAGTGAGTCATTTTATGCTAAACTGGTCCACTATTAAAATGATGTCTGTTTAGATACATCCGTTCAGTTCTTTTTTGTTTGTTTGTTCTCCTCAAATGAGGCATTGTGGGCTACTTATTTGACCCACATTTTCCAAAACCTTTTCCCCACCCACAAGAAACGCTTTATTTATAACTTATTTTTTGCAATCCCTACAAGAGACAAATTACGAGGCCTACATAATTGACAGCGCTGATGAATGAATCTATAAATAAGCAGATGCATGTATCTGCTGTATGGGGAAACTCAGTCGAGCTGTAAGTGTCAGTTCCCTCAATGCATCCTTTGGTCTGCAAAGCTTCCAAAGGCAATGGGGAAGGCAATTGAGGAGACAATTTAGGAACACATGGGAGTGTCTTCCTCTCATGCTAATTTATCCACTTTATAGCCAGGCTAATGAAATTATCCCCCTTGGGCAATGCCAGAGAATTAGCACTAATGTGTTCACTTATTGTTCATCCTTGTGCCAAAAGAAAACACATTTTAATGCTCTGAAACACAATGGAACTGCCCGCACTGCTTAATGATATGTTATTTGCACTGAGGATCTGCCCATACCTATGCTTTACTTGCTCAAAATAATCAAAACCAACATGTGGTTGAGTATTGAAGTCTGAACACAAACCCTAAAGAAACAGCAGAGACCTGTCAAAGACTCGGTAACTCTTACAACTCACTAAACTGTGTGGACAGATTTATAGTAGAAGGTATTTAATAGCATAACTGTGTAGCACTTTACTATGCCATTGATCAGTCTTTTATAACAGCTGACATAGTCAACTGTTGATGACACTGTACAGCACAGTATCATATACAAAGGTCATTCAGTGTTCTTAACAGGAGTAGAACAAAAATATAAAAATAAAAATTGGTCCGTATCATGTAGCCTTGGACTTGAATTCAACAATGGTGGTCTTCACCACAGATCTCAGTGGGGTTTTTTTTTAAATAAATGTATAATCTCTGATATGTTTTAGCAGCAGAACGCTACATTTAACTGGATTTAAATGTTATTTAAATGAAATTCATTAAAAAGCCCATTTTAAATTACACCCCCCCCCCAAAATACAGTCATTCATTAGCATGTGCATTTCACGTCGAGCAGTCAAAAGCAAGGCTAGTGCTGCTAATTGCTGCATATCCTGTGATTATTCTCTAGTAGAGGGATTCAGAGGCAGCACAAGGGGGAGGGTGCCTGTGGAGAAAACTCTTGACCAAGAGGAAATTTATGCAGCACAATAACTGTGCTTATGTAAAGCTCTACAGTATGCTAATGCAATTGTAGTTCAGTGTAAACCATTATCAACGGGCCACAAAAGGATGGGTGGTCAATCAGGAGTGGAAGAGGTTCTAATAACTATCTTTGGACTTGGAGACAATAGCGTTGAGTGACAAGCTATTGTCTAAGACAAGTGCTCATTTGAAGGCTAAGTATTACTAAAAAGGCAGTACAGTACGCTTATCGGGCAGGATTCCAAAAATGAAGCACGAGGTTTAAATCAGGTTATGTGCATGTCAAAATAAATGCTGTTAAGTGTGAATATGGTCTTTCCTTTTCCTTCATTTGTAATTCACTTAACTGTAAGGTATTCATCCATAGTCAGGGGTTGACATAAGTGGTACGCAAGTACACATGCGTCGGATAAACAGTAAAATATGTGGCACTTTTCAGTCTTCATGGCGCAAAAGCACAGATAATTTAAATATATGACTGGTGGTATTTAGAGCCTGCTTACTGCATCTCTGATTATCACGACTCAGGTAAGGAAACCCATAAAAAGAAAAATAATAATTACATTTTAATGTGTACTATATGGGGGGTAAACATTTTTTTGATAAACATGAAGCTAGCAAAGAGGACATCATGGGTAGCAAGGTTCAGGGGTGCCAGTGTCACGTTTTGGTTGGGCTCACTCAGGCATGTGGCGCACACACTGACATCCATTGCTTTTTCTCTTTTATTTCTCTTTTTATCCAAAACCAAAAGAAGGCTTGATGGCTCAAAACTTAAAACAAAGAAAACACAAACCTTAGGGTTGGGTGAGTGTTGAAAGACAACTAAAGTGTGAAACATGAATATAAAGCAACAATCACCCCAATGATTTGGAAAAATACTATAACAGATTTGTTTTGCTTTTTTCGAGGCAAAATGCATTTTTTATGCATTTTAGTGCTAAATTATAAAGAAAAATATAATTTACTAATTTTACAACATAAATATGAAATTTAACTATTAATTAGTTTAGTCTCGAGAGTCACAAAACTGCTGCCCTAAGACACATCAGAACAGTTTCCCACGTGCTCTTGTGTTTTTCATTTTGTTCTCCTTAAAGTCCTGTATTTTTGTTACAGTAAATTAAATTAATTTATTCCTGTATTTATCTGCTTATCCTAAAGAAAATACAGGAATACAGTATAGTGTATATAGGGGCAACATCTGTATTTTACATTTTAGCACTGCGGGAGACAGCAATTCAGTGTACACTGTACAGTACAGGTTTACCTTTACATTTTCTTTAAGGGTGATGTATTAAGCTGAGTTTAAAATAAAAGTGCTACAATAGTTCCCATAGTGAGGAGGAAAATCTTTCATTTTGTTGCATACCAATTAATTAATGTAGGTATTCATTAGAGTACTAGAGAAAAAGAAATGTTAACCCCGTCTACATTATTTACATCCCAGCATTTGTGTATATAGCATAGTCTATTTCGAATATAGTATTTTTTGCAGAGATTTTGTACGATTTATATATACAAAACATAAGCAGTTTCCTCCAGGGTCAATAAAATTTGATTCTGATTAATTCACAGGAATGTGAAAACTATATTTAACTACATTAGGCTTTTGTCAGTGTTTGTTTAGTTATACTGAATGATTCCCAAATATAAAACACTGGGCAGATGAAATTTACAACTATGGTGTGAAATAGAGGGAGTCCTGGGGTTCTGAGAGCCCCTGATTGATCATTGATTCAAATTTTGAAGCAAAATTTAGGGAAGTATCTAACTGATTTTTGCTTAAATTTAAAAGATCTTGTTTTGTCCCCTTAACAAATATTTTGTTTAGTTTCACCTTTCCCCAACTACCCTACACCCATTGGCAAAAATAATCATTGTGCATATACATTCACTGCTTGGACTATTTTGTTTTATTCTATTCTATTTGTTGTTTTATTAATTTTATTACTACTATTCTTATCAGTCTATTTCATTTATAGTTACTAAATTCAGAGAGCATTGTAAAGCAGGGGGCGGTTCCTTGAATGGGAAAGCTACTACTGCTCAATTGTAGCTGTTTTGGGGGGAAAAAGAGCCTTCCTGGCTCAGTAAGCTTACTGGCAAAACTGCAACCTGAAAAAAAACAGCCACATTAGACAGAACATCCAGAAAAACTGTACATCTAAAAAAGTTAACATAGCTTTTAGTTGTTTTCTCCTCATTCAAAGAGATACAGGACATTTACCACCAGAATAAAATTCTCTTTTTTCAAAATAAACATTTTGGCACATTGTCAGTGACAAATCAATGATATTTGCTGAATAGTCACAAAATGTTTCAATACCAATTTAATTAACAGGCTTTTGCCTTACTCTTTCTCTGTTTTATCATATTTGGAATTCCAGGAAAAAAATATATTAAATTAATAGTGTGAAGTCACATTTACAGTATAGGTTACTACAATGCTCAATTTTGGGACACTTACTTTTTTGTTCATAAGACAAATTTGTTTTTTGTTTGATCTCTTTTTTAAAAGCCAAACTTTTGAGATCTAAAACCCTTAAAGCCGAAACCACAAAAGCCAAAACCCTAAAAAACAAAATAATAGAAGGCAAAACCTATAAAAGCCAAAATAATAGAAGCCAAATCCATAAAAGCCTAACTCTAAATACCAAAAACCCTAATCGACAAACCCTAAAACCAAAAATCCTTGAAGTCAAACCCTAAAAGCCAAAACCTAAAAACTAAAACCCTAAAATCAGCTTTGATGGAATTTCTCAGAACGACTCTTTGTTTAATGTTTTTGATTTATACTTGAGGAAAAAAATAAATGCATAAAATGTGATTGTACATCTCTGAAAACTGCAAATAATTAAAACACAGATGGAGTTGCTGAATAAGTGGTGTTGCAGAGTAATGTTGAGACCCACAGTGACTTGACTAATCTTTTGGCTTCACTCCATCTTCACCTTTCTGAGCCTTTTGTGCTCTCTTAGGCTTTCAGTACTGAAGCCTTGCTTTCTTAAACCCCACCACCATCAGTTAGGGTGAATCTTCCCACCAAAGGCAGGCTTTGGGAGAGAAGAAAAAAAAAAAGAAAAGGCATCCCCACAAAAGTCCCATTACAATGGACCACAAGACAATGAGAATCTCATGGCACCCTGGATAGAGCAAAGCTCAAGATGTTATTTGTTATGCAATTACACGAGTAAGTAAAGGATGAAACACAACTGTTTAGAAGTAGAATCACTCACTATATTAACAATTAGTTATTTAATATTTAATATTTATTTTTTATTTAAACTAGACTATAACTAGACTACTAGTGCTATAAACTAGACACGTATGGGTGTATAACAAGGCTCATTTATGCAAATATTTATGCAAAAGATACATATATATTTATCAAGATATTTGCTCCCTTCTGTTTAAAGTAGAATATCCTTTCTTGTTTGTGTGTCAGATAAATAAAAGATGAATTAATTAAAGATTTTAGATTAAATTCATATTCAAACTATTCAAATGATAAAGTGAGACAGATTCTTATTCTCCAAAAATCTCGAGGAGCCGGCTTCAGTGACATCTGACTGGCTGTCTAAGGAGCTTGTGGAGATGGGCCAGAACCATCCATCACACACACACACATACACACACACCGCAGGATTGCTGCTTCCCTGCCCATTTGGATGTGGGGAGAAAGAAGGGACATTGTTCACAGTGCAGGAAACACAATGGTGAGGAGAAAGAGTCCAGCTGAGGAAGACACAGGGATACTTAGCATATTAGCATATTAGCATAATGTCTCTGTTCAAGGTGGGGGAAGGCCTGGGAGTGAAGAGTGGAGTTTTTTCTTTTAATTATCAACTTACTGGTGGACAATCCTTGTCAGTGCGGATTCAGAAACAATTCATGTCACATTCTGGCAATGAGGACTAATGACTGTCAGGAAGATGGAGGGTGTGGATGCATGTGTGTGTGTGTGTGTGTGTGTGTGTGTGTGTGTGTGTGTGTTTGTGTGTGTGACTGCACTTTTGACCCTGACTCTACCCAGCGCTTCACGCCTATAACCTTTCAATAGTTCAACACTCGCACTCAAGTCACTTCATATAATCACCAAATGCCATCAATCAGCCAAGAAAGATTATTATGATGATGATGTGTGTGTGTGTGTGTGTGTGTGTGTGTGTGTGTGTGTGTGTGTGTGTGTGTGTGTGTGTGTGTGTGTG
>JBBPDE010222631.1:0-13348 GCA_037974605.1 Nannopetersius ansorgii | reverse complement strand
CAGACCCCTCCATGATTTCTAAGTGGGAGAACTTGCAAAATAGCAGGGTGTTCAAATACTTATGTTCCTCACTGTATGATGTCAGGCACTGGTGTTGGATGAGAAGGCCTGGCTTGCAGTCTCTGTTCCAGTTCATCCCAAAGGTGTTGGATGGGGTTGAGGTCAGGGCAACTCAAGTTCTTCCCCACCAAACTCATTCAACCAAGTTTTTTTGGTCCTGACATTGTCCACTGGGGAAGTCATGTTGGATTAGAAAAGGTTCTTCCCCCAACTGTCCATGAAGTTGGATGCATGGTGTCTAAAATGTCTCGATATGCAGAAGCATTACGATTAAGCCCTTCACCGGAAATAAGGGGCCTGACCCAAACCCAGAAAAACAGATGTTTTCGCTATACTTTTGTCCATAAAGTGTACTTCATGGTTGATATTTCTGTTTGGGTGGAATAGATTTCAGATTCTGCTGCCCTTTGGCGTTTTGGTTAGTGTTTTGCGCTTTATAGAACCATTCAAGATAACATTTCAGCAAAGTAAAGTTCTAAGAATGACTTACTGGTTTCACAAAACCTCATTGCCCACTGCAGATTCATGCATCTCAAGAATACTATAAATACCACCAGTCAATCACTGTTTTTTTAATGGCTTATTGAATAATGTGGTTGTTTTGAGACTACACTTGGATATATCTTATGTCCATAAAACCAGCTTCCTTGTGCTAAAAAACACTTGCTCTAAAAACGATACTACAACCGACCTCATCAAACATCAGGACAGAGGTCAAATTCAGACTGTTTGTGGGACCGATGAAAGCCAGTCTAAGAACCATTGATATTAAAGATGCTTCTACATGCAATACATTAACAGTTTTTGAAAATTTGCATTAGAAAATCTGGTCAGAAAGTCTTTTTTTCCCACATAAGAGACTCAAACATACTAAGATAACCTTTTATTAGTCCCACAGGAGAGAAAGTATCATTGTTACAGCAGCTAGAATACTAAGACCTTTCTGAAACCATCCTAAAGTACTTGATTAATAAAGTAAGGTCACTATTTGAAAAGATAACTGATTCAAAAAGAGTGACACTACCACACTTAGCTAAAGTAGCAGTGCTGTTACTGCCCAACACTGGATATTGTGACAATGCTAGAGTCTCGACCACAGGCCTTAGGCCTAAGAAGTAAGGTTTCCTTTGTTTCTGCTTTGGTTCATTACATCCCTAAACCAGCAATGGAAAGAATGTAGAAATGCACAAAAAACAGGCAGAATATAGACTGTTTGAGGGGTTCTGCAAAGCATCATTTGCCAACCATTCAACAGGCAGTAATTCAATGATGCTCAGGAGACCTGCCCAAATTCATAGCACATATGAATAATGCCAAAAATTGACCATTTCACAAGAACCACTACCCTTGTTTGGGCAGCTGGTGGCCTGTTGGTTAAGGAGTTGCCCTGGAAATCAGAAGGTTGTGGGTTGAAATCCTAGGACTGCCAGTGGCACCCTGCTCCACAGGCACCATTATTCTCTGCCCACTGCTTTACTCAGGTGACAGGGTTAAATGCTAAGCACTAGAGTCATTTCCTCTGAGATCAATATAGATTGTGTGTGTGTGTGTGTATAGCTTTTCTGCTCAGCTACATTAAATCAGTTCTGAATCTGGTCATAGCCCCTCAAACAGTCCACATTTTTTGAGAATCACTGCCTTAAACGGAGTCCTACGTTAGCTTATTTAGGTGTTTTCCAATCCGGTGCAATCCAGGACTTAAGATTTTCCAATGTTGGTAACTTCAAAATAATTTTCAAGCAATATTTAATTGTCCCAATTAATGATCAACTACAATGTCATGTTTCTGACTTTTTTGGGTCTGGCACAGAACTCAAACTTTTTTGAAGTCTTTTTTTTTCTTAATTGAAACCCAATATAATATGGACCATTAGATCTATTGCACATTTCATCACTGTTATATAAGCTGCTATAAATGTGTGCTTCATGTCATGTCCTCTTTAACCTAAGTCAAAGCAAATATCCCAAAGCAAGTCAAATATCTGTAATAATAATTGTATCTGTATTTGCACAACATTTAAAAGAACTGCAATAAAATGTTCTTAAATGTGTCTATCATTTCAATGTGAAATATGCAGATGAACCACTGTAACAAATATCCACTGATTACTCACTTGCATCAGTACAATTTTATTAATTTGATCAAATCCACTGATCTCATAGGTGCTCATAGGTCAAGCTGATAAAATTGAAAATTAGAGTAATTTGACATATTACCTAATAAAGTGTTTTTCCTTCTCTGTTGTGTTATGAACTCAGTGTGCTAGAGCAGCTAAACAGCCTGTGTTCACAAGCTTCAGATATTTCTTAGCAGCAGTGTACAAAATATGGAGAAATCTGATTTGTGAATACCAGCCAAGGCATATCCATGGCTGAGATCACTGTTATGGTGCACACCCATTACAGATGCCATCTTGTGCGTTTAATTTAGTTTACATTGTAAAAACATAAACCACAACTACTGTGGTGTTGTCACCACTGATTGAGAAAAATGTATCTCATAACGGAAAACACATTTCAGCCGCGAACCAGAAAAAGTTACTGTATTTAGTGTAACAGATGAACTAAGGAATGTTTTTCAGTCAAAATCTCTGAATCTGCTGCCGCTCAATTACATTTATATCCCTAGTTCTGGTAATTGTCTTTGTACCATGTCTGAAACAGAATCTGCAAAATGTGCCAAAATGTTCCAGAAAACGTTAAATTGAATCGAAGTTTGTGTACTGATATTTATGCAGTCATAAGACTTCCAACAACTGATAAATTTACTGCATCTTATTACGTTAAATAGCAGTTTCTTTTGTCCAGGTGTATCCACGTGAGGTATGCAGCAAATATCTTCAATACGAGGACAAATCAAATTCTGATGACTTCATTAAAAAAGAATCCAGGAGGGAACTGATGATCCAGAAGCGTCTATTTGACAATCCATGATGGGTCTTTCTTGATGTTTTCATTTCTAGGGCCCAAAACTGCCACTCCACACGTCCTCTGTCCAATACCAAGATAGCTGTAGATAAAAAGCAGGGATTGTTAGGTACATATGTATATGCACAGGTTTATGCATTTATTAGTGAAGTGAAGTGAAAGTGATCATTCGGTCATATGTGAACACACCACTGCACACAGTGTGAACAGCACGAAATTCACCCTCTGCATTTAACCCATTCACCATTAACATAACTTCCCCAGATTTCTACAGTCAGTTAGTTATCTGAGGACTTATTGCCACTCTTTTTGGAGATGTTTCCTCAAGACTTGAGTGTTTCTGTGGGAATGTGTGCCCATTCATTCTGTAGAGCATTTATGAGGTCAGTCACTGATACTGGATGAGAAGGCCTGGCTCACAACCTCTGTTTCAGTTCATCCCAAATGTGTTGGATGGGGCTGAGGTCAGGGCTCTGTGCGCGCCAGTCAAGTTCTTCCACACCTGACTCATCCACTTATCCAATGTCTTTATGGACCTTGCTTTGTGTACTGGGGCACAGTCATGCTGGAATAGTAAATGTTCTTCCCCACACTGTGTCCACAAAGCATGGAGTTGTCTGAATGTAAGGGGCCTAGTCCAAACCCTGAAAAGCAGGTGTGTCCCAATACAATTGTCCTCAGAGAACATGGTGATGTATTGAGCAACACATCTGTCCTCCACAGTGCAATATAGAGTTTGATTTTCAACCTGGGCACCAATAATAGTCCTACAGCACCTTTGCCCCACATCTGTAACACGATTCGGTTATCAATGCCCGTCTTCCCAAAGTGTAAATGTAAAATGTTAAAGTACAAGTGTTAAAGTAAAGATGCAGTAATGTTTTGTTTAGGAAGGTCCTTACCGGCCAGCCACATCAACAAGGTTTTTGTGCGTTACAGCAAAGAGCCTCTCTCTGTGAGCCTGTTTCATCTCATCACTGATTCCACTTAAAAACAGCCCCAAACCTGCAACACATTAAAGGTTTATATATACTTAGAAAAACAGTTTTCGCATACATTCAGATAAGCTTCAACTGTACTAGAACTTCCATTATTATCTTTATAAGGTAAACATCTGTAGCGTGTTTTCTTCAATTGTACAGGCTTGGAAACATAAAAGGTTTTAGAAGAAAGATCTGAGTGGTTGAGCCCTTAATCTTTGGTAAATTTTCTTAGGGAAAACTGCTGCCATAAAAATGTGGTTAAACTCATCTAAAAAAAAAACCAATCCAGTTGTTTACCCTTGTCTGAGGGAGCAATTGGAGAATCCACAGCAGAGAAGACGGATAATTTGGCCTCGTCTACGTCCTGCTGGGTGAACTTCCCATCTCTAGCCCAGTCCACACCGCTTCGGAATGCAGCCAGCGTCTGAGAGCAGTTTGGATCTCTGAGAGTTCAACATGCAAAAAAAAAAAAAAAAGGTACAATGGAACAAAGTGAAGGTCAGATAACTATAATTTTGTATTGGTATTGTTAGGATTTTATTAATATCGATAACTAAACTTATTGATGCTACTCTCCATAAATGCATTAATTAAAATGTAAATCATTCAATGTCAAAGATTCAGCATTGTATTACTAATATGCATTTTTACTATTTATCATTATTTAGAAAGCCACAAGCTAGGTGTAGTTTATCTTTCCACAAAACTACGCCATTACTAGTTCGCCAAAGGCTGTTCCTCATACAGAACTTGTTTTTTTACAGTTCATATCTTATATACCTGTAGGAGTAAAAGGAAAACACGCCACCCCCTCCCATTCTGGCTCCTCCTCCATAGGCACCGCCTTTCTCTCTGATTTCACCATGCAGGTACTTAGCTGTCATCATCCTTCCTAAAATACACAGACTGAAAGAAAGAAAGAACACGTGTAAAACATAAAACATTCAGTTCAGATTTTAGACTGTACTGCATGTTTGTTTGTTTTTTACCTGGCATAATCCTCATGTGTGAAGGGGACGGTGCGCACACACTCACTAACAAAGTTGATTGGGTATGGAAGCTCAAAATATGTCTTCATCTGGCAGGGCTTAAAATGAGCCTCCTAAAAAGCCCAGAGGAGGACAGTGTTGGAGCAGTTTAGGAATATCAGTTTGAAGTTTTCTTTTCATACCAACCGACACGTCATATAGAAAGTGTTGAAGTTACATTAGAAATGTGTCATTAAACAATTATTCTAGATGCAAAATATTCTTACAGTTCTAATTATTAGAATTATATAATTAATTATTATAATTATATTTAAACAATCCTGAAACATCAATCTCCCTCTCATCCACTTATATTATTCCGCATGTTTAATAACATTTATTATGTGTTATAAATTCAATTAATGAACCGCATACATAGTTTAAAGTCTGTGACACACACAGTACTGTGCAAAACATCTGTGAAAATAAAACCTGTTTAGAAGGGAGTGTTTTTTCCACATGAATATCAGTAAATATACTGAATAAAACTAAATAGAACAAATACAAGTAACATTATACAGCATTATGTTCAGTATGTCAGTGTTCATGTGGAAGTCCAGTATTACTAGTAATTTCCATTAGAAGCCTGGTTTGACTCAATCGGTCCTTCATTAAATTAAATAAGGAGTATAAACCTGTGTTCTCCTTGCCAGCTGACAAAATTTTTTAAATTAACAAACCTTTATACTTTTTACTGCTTTCTTGTTCGTTCTGCTTTTAAATGTCACACATTAAGAAAACTTTAAAGTATAAACCTATATATATATACACACACACACACACACACACACGCACACGCACACGCACACACACGCACACGCACACGCACACGCACGCACACGCACACGCACGCACACGCACACACACGCACACACACGCACACACAGTGACACATGTCTATCAGTTGAAATGTATAAACATACATACAGACACAAGTTTACGACTGGCTGATTCTGAAGGAGCAAGAAGGTCCAATGGCCTCTGGGTAGGAGACACAAACACACATGTATCTAAACAATCTATATAAAAACACATACACATACCTTATTTAAGCTTATTTAACAAAAAATTATTGCTGAAATGACAACTGCATTAAATAGACGAAAATAAAAAATCCGTTGAAACTAATTAAGTGAATACTTAATTGAAATTAAGTATTAAACTCCTATGAATTCATACGAGCATGCTTGGTTCATTACCTCAACAATTATTGGTCTGACAGGCTTTCGTTCCTTCTTGTGTGAGGCTATGTTTCTCATGAACCTCTCCACCTCCACAGCACTGCCTGCCATTTTTTGAGGAGTAGCATTGACTGCACATCTAAAAAAATAGACAAAACTGTATGAATGTATAGGGGTTTTTTTTGGTGAATCAGAGTTGTTTGTTTTGAGTGGATCTGGTGCAGATTATATGGGCCTATGTATGTTTGTATGGTGTGTGTGCTCCTGGTACTAGAAGGGCATTGGATGTGTTGGTATTAAGAAAATTAACAAAATATAAGGCAATTTACAGGCCAGGCACCTCATATTATCTGGGTTGAAGAGATGTCTCTTTATTCGTGGTAGCTTCCTTAAAACTGATGTGAGATCAGTCATCTCTGTCATTCTCTTCATGAACTTCACCTTTTGACACAGCAAAAAACAAAACAGTGATTACTTTATCATATGTTTGCACAAACACTTATACAGGCACACAAAACAGTGATTAATTAAGCAGCTCATCAGTGTATAATGGCAGAACTGATGTTGCCACTAACCTGATCCATACCGTTGAAGGTCTCAGACAGATCAGCTGTGGGTGTAAGAGACCGAGCCGCCCGTATCATGGCATAATTATGACCCATATACGAGACCCCATTGGACAGTTCCTGAGCAGACATATTCACCAGCACTCTCAGCCGCTCCTCATCATCAAAATGAGGACTAAACAAAAGCAGCAAATAAAAATGACAATGAAATTTAAAGCAGAACAGGTTTGCTTTGTTATGCCCAAAGTTACGACTTCCCATCAAGGGCAATCTTAATGCTTTAGCATGCAAAGACATTTTAGACAACGGCATGCTTTCAACTTTGTGGGCACAGTTAACGGAGGGCCATTTTCCATTCCAGCATGACTGTGCCCCAGTGCTATGTATTTAAATGCAATTTCTAGGTCCGCGTTTTTGAATGAAATGTTATTAAGGTCCCTGCTGGTGTAATGGTCAGGCGTCCCAATACTTTTGTCCTTATAGTGTATATTTAGCACCTAAAGCCAAGCTAGTTTGCTTTGTAAAAATCCGAAGGCTACCAACCACAATGAATAAAAACGCAGAATGTCATGTATAGCATCATAAACGTCCTGTTAACCCACATAACTAACTAGAAATACTCAGTGCTGAATGTATGACAATATTCACCTGTTGAATAAATCACTCCACAGACGGAACATGTCAGGTAAGTTCCTCTCCAGACATGACGAGGTGAGGAGAATGCCCTACAAGACACAGACACTCTTATGAACTTCAAACCAACACTTCCAAACACATTAACGACCTATGACCTAGGCCAAACCCAGAAAACCAGGCGTGTCTCACTACTTTTGTCCATATAGTGTTCCATGTTTATAGTATTATGTACTTAAGTATTTCCAGGAGAGTTTTACTTTACTTTGATGTTTTATATATTGATGGAGTTATATAACAAACATCAAAGTAAAGTAAAACTCTCATGGAAATACTCCGTGTACTCTATGTATATATAAAACAAACATCAAAGTAAAGTATATATATATTATGGGTGTAACGGTACACAGATGTCACGGTTCGGTACGTACCTTGGTTTTGGGGTCACGGTTCAGTACGGTTCATAATACAGCAAAGTTAAGCAACAAAAAGTTCTAAAGAATGAGGCTTGGTTTGTTTTTGTTTATTTTAAAACAGCAGTGTATTAACCAGTAAACACACACTCTTGCTTATATTTTCACGTAAGTTAGCAGAAGTGTTACACCAGTAGGTGGCAGTATTTCACCACACTACGATCCAGGTTTATGGGTTACTTGCTCTTTTTGGTCCCTCTGTGATTCCGTATTACTTCAATCACGTCTTTTCCGTCCTACCGTGTATTTCTTGAAAGACATCATGTACCGAACCGTGACCCATGTACCGTGACAGTTCGGTACGAATACATTACAGCCGGTTTATATATATATATATATATATATATATATATTGGATAATTCACACATTTCTCCCCATTGGCTTCTGGCCCCATCTATTTGTGTAATTCCATTACCATTCCATGCTTACCATTTCTGTGTTATCTTTCCCCTAGCCAATATTTTTCAGGATTTTGTTTTTATGCTTTAAAACTATAAAAACTTTATTTTACAAATCTTTATTTTAAAATACAAAATGTATTGTTATCATTGGTTTTAAAAGCGTGATTCTAAATTACAGTGACCACTTTTTAAATTAACTCTGGGAAGATAAGCTGGACTAAAATAAATCAACACTACAAAGTCAATAGTTCAATAAACCTTTACGAACTGAATTTCAAATGAAAGCTGGTTAAACTTTATTTAACCAGCTTTCATTCCAATTATAGGATATTTATTTGGATCAACAAAATTCCCTTATTTTGAAAGAAAGTCACATAACTGTGTGAAAATCCTTATCTTAAAGTTCAGGGGAATTTAGGAAATTAATGATTTTTTAAGTGTACATATTTAAAAAATTAGCACCGCCAGCACTTTTGCCTCCCTGAACAGCTGCACTAAGCATTTACCTGTTCATACAGATTAAGATCGGCAGTGTCTGGGATGATCTGGGGGGTCACAATCATGCCACCGGTCTTCAGTTCCATCTGCTGGGCCTGCTGCCGATAATCCATCTCCCCGCAGCCCATCCTGAGATCATATTGTATCAGTTTATTATTTAAAAAAAAACTCCCATAAAGAAATTTGAATGAAAGAATCCAGACAAACATTGTTGTAAAAACACTTGATGTCTCTCTTCCATATCAGCTTCCGATAAACAATATAATAAAATGCATATCATTTTAAACCTAGAAAGACAAAAATACAACCCAGGATTGTGTCAACACAGTACACTGAACTGGATAATGTGTTATTTTCCTCCAAACAGTGCTACTATTACCTCTCACAGCACTTCAGTTAAATTCAGTTTAAAAACATTTCCCTGTTATTATAGCCCTCAAACAGCATAACTAGGATGGCAGTGACTCATTTTGTGCCTCACTTTGTGATGACGCTGCAGAAAAGGGGCACATAGATCTTCAGGTCTTCTGGGAGTGTGTTCAGGTTACACATGGCTCTGAAATACACCATGCCATTGGTGGGCTGCTCACAGTATTGAATGGGCACTCCTCCTGCACATAGGTGGGTTGAGGTTATTGCAAACGCTAGCTTAAAAAATAACCTTTTTATATTTAGACTACTAGTATTAATATAATTAGTCTTGATGTAAGTGTTTTGCTTACCTACAGAACCCATCTGCACAGGTGTGTGTGTTATGGTGGGTTCGATGTCTGACACTTTGAGGGCAGGTAAACTGGAAGCATCTTGTGTTTTGCTCTGCTCAGAGAGCAACTGCAAACCTGAGACAATGAACTAATGTTACCGCAATCTCAAACCAGCGGTCAACTAAACATATTTACAGTTATGAAATAAAAAAGAGCCCCTCCACACACACAATTAACATTCATTAAATGAGAAAACAAATCACTCATTATGGCTTCAAACAGCATGCAGGAAGCATCGATGTACCAATTACATGGTCTTCGGGTGATATGGTGGTTCATACCCTTCTCATAGATGTCTTTGCGGTCAGCGTCGCTAAGGGCCTGTATTTTCTGCTGGAGTTTCTCATGCTCTGCATTATTCTGTTTTTCCACAAACTGCTCGTCCGGACTCATGGACAGAGTCAGCCGATGGGTGTTCTCCTAAAACACCAAAACAATCAACCCTTCTGTCAAAACACTGCTGTTGACCCACCACAATGAAGTTAAAACACTGATCCTTTGTCTCTTCCTATCCCTTAAACTGCAGGATCTCTCACTCCATGAGGATTACTTTAAAAAGGTCAGCAACATCTGAATGCTGCATGTTAATCTCAGTACCATAAAACTGCCTTAATACTGTCAATTTCAGACACAATTTATCACACATTATTCTTCTTGTCATTGTGCTGCACTGTTGTTTATCTTTTTTTTTTTAGTGTCTTATGAACTTTTATGCTTTCTTGTTGCACTGAGCATGCTAAAGATGCCAAAGAAACTGGCATTAATAATGTCTTATGTCTCATTTCTGGCCCTAAAACTACTATGTAAAATTGAAATCACAATAAAATCCTATTTAAATCGCAGTAAAATCCAATTTAAATCACAATAAAATCCAATTTCTTGTCTAAAAGAGGTCAGTATCAAAGTAAAATGACATAAAATGTACTGTTCATTTCAATGTAGTGCTTGAAGTCACTTAATATGGGTTACTTAGGGATATATTAGCTGGCTGTTTAGTTTAATTAGGCATTGCTGCAATGACTGATTTCCAGTAATGCTGGACTTTGCCACATGATTACAGTTGTTAGCCAACTGCTTAATAAGCTTATTTAGATAACTAACCTTAAAGTAGTACTTGACTTTGTCTTGTAGGTAATGTGGATTCTGCTGCAGGCACTGTCTGAATCTGGATACATTCTCACTGATTTTCAGCAACTGTACTGGATCGCCATCATGATTCCAGCAGGATGCAATATACTAGAGGAAACACAAAAAAAGAACCAGAAAAAGCACTTAAAACATACTTCCACCTTTATAGGGGCATTTCACCATACTGTACAGGTGTGTGTTTCACTCACAGATGCGAGGGCCAGGCCAAAGCTAGTAGACTGGTGTTTCATCTGAATCTCAATCTTATGCAGTAAAGCCTCAATTCGTTCCTCCTCAAACCCAGTCCTGCAACAAGTTCATACACTTAAGAGTCACAACACTCACTTTCAAAACCAGTTAGTTTTATATTTCACATACACATGCCAGGTAATATTAAACTCCATTTCAATAATTTGAGCACAACTTTGTGCATAAGCATAGATGGGTAATTGTAATTTGGACAGGTCTCATAGTATAATGGAGCTGAGAAATCCTAGAGTTAAACCAATTTGTTGGCTGCAGCCACTTGTCACTTTTCATTGGTTAAGTGAGATGTTTTTCAAACATGTCTTTCCCACTGGAAACACCATATTTTTATACATGCATCTCCACTGCTCTAGAGTCCATTGGGGGCATGCTTTACACCACTGTATCCAACACTTTGCATTGCACTTGGTGATGTATGGCTTGGACGCAGCTGCTTGGCCATGGAAACACATTCCATGAATCTCTCTACGCTGTTCTTGAGCTAATCTGAAGATCACCTGCAGTTTGGTGGTCTGTAGCGATTGACTTTGCAGAAAGTCCATGCCCTTTGCGCACTATTTTTTGTCCATATAGTGTATCTGAGGTCACAGCATTCCTGCATGATGTTTAATAAGATTGATGGGCACATGGGTAGCCTATCAAATGACAATAAAATACAGCAAAAGGACCCCATCACAAAACATTGTACTGTTAGATCTGAGTGTGGATCTGATGTCCTTACTGAGGTACTATGAGATCACATGACAGACTTGCAGAAAGCTACCTGCTGCTATTGATCAAAATGTCAGATTTGTGACTGTTTAAAGGCCTCAGAATTAGCACAGAAACATCTGTTGCACGTGTTTGCTAAAAGCAGATATTTTCTAGCTAGAAATATGAGTTAGATTGGACAACTCACCAAATATAGTGAGCTAGTATGTTAAAGACTATTCAAATCTCTATTTTAACCATGTCATGTATGCTGTCTACATTTACCAAGTAAAGAACCAAACTCAATTAAGGCACAGTAAATTTAACAGAGTGGCAGAATTTTGTTTTTTCATTTCATTTTGCTGTAATTTGTTAACATATTATCATTGTCATGTGAAACAAACTAGCATTCAAGGACTGAGCTGATCCATAGCTGTGCGTGTGCATCCAAAAAGAAGCCCCAGCATCCAAATGTCAGTACTTACTTGATGATGTCATCAATAGTTTGGCTGATGATGCCTTTGACCTTGTCAATGTCCTCCTCCGCCATGCCCTGCAGGCCAATGCTGAATGAGGCCTGCCTTGTACTGCCATCATACCTACCAAAAAACACGTTTGTTATGCGTTTAGAACAGCGTAATGACCGTAGGCAAGTGTACTTTTTTTCAATTCCAGTCCTGGAGTTCTAGTTTTCTAGTTCTTAGTATTTATATTCTTATATTATCTCTTAGACAAAATGCACCATACCCTGACAAAAATGATACCCTGTATACTGTGTATATTGTGGTTTTGACAATAAACCTCTCTTGAATCTTGGAGGGCCATGTCTAGAACAGTTTGATGATTTTTTTGCCCCTAATTTAACTTCAGAATCCACAATGAACAATCCTGAAATACACAAAATAGAGGTCTGTTACTGTTATTTAATTAAACAAATCCAGCACGAGTGCTGCTACATGATCAGCTGTTCTCCAAACACAGGTTTCATAGCAACCATGAAATAACATTTTCTTGCCTAAATGAAGTGAAAGTGACCATTTGTCATACGTGTACACACCATAGCACACAGTGTAAACAGCACGAAATTCAACATCTGCATTTAACCCATTCACCAAGTGAAGCATGCGGCAGCTACGAACACAGCGCCCGGGGAGCAGTGTGTGGGGACGGTACCTTGCTCAGGGTACCTCAGAGGAGCCTAGCGGTCTTGGGAATCAAACCCGGACTTTCTGGTTGCAGGGTGAATGCCCTAACCACTAGGCTACCAGCTGCCCCGGATGCATATCCTACTTATAATCATTCTAATCATTTTGATAAATTCATACCCAACTACAGAGGAGAAGTCGGTGCCTATCTTGGGTTCGATCAGCGCTTTGTAGAACGGAGAGTTTGGGCCAGTGATCATCAGAGAGGAGAGCAGATTCAAGGTGAACGCCTCAAATGTGTCTGTAATGCTGCAGAGAACACACACAATAAAAAACACAACTAATGTTATTATCTCTATGTTAACAGTACTGGACCTTAACCCTCTACTTGTGCTACCCCTCATTTATTTATGTTTTGCTCCAAAGAGCCAGACTTGCTTGGACTTCAGGTAACCATGCTTCCTGAAGGATTTTCAAAGTTCTCTAATTTTTAGCCCAGTCGCCAAACCTGACCAGTTTCAGAGGAATGCTTTTTGTTTGTTGACACATAGTGACCTACTCATGAATCATTCACGCAGAACAAAGCCTGAACTAGCGAAGAA
>JBBPDE010222604.1:0-13350 GCA_037974605.1 Nannopetersius ansorgii | reverse complement strand
GTGTGTGTGTGTGTGTGTGTGTGTGTGTGTGTGTGTGTGTGTGTGTGTGTGTGTGTGTGTGTGTGTGTGTGTAGAGTGTTGTGTAATATTGTGTGTGGTATGATTTGTAGATCGGAGGTTTCTTTAAGGACCTCTCTGTGTGTGATGTCATCAGTGAGGGACTGCGTGCGGCAGATCACAGCAGCGTGAGAAGATCCTGGAGAACCTGTTCTGTTCTGTGAGGTTCTGGTGAAGCTGGAGCTGTGAGTTGTGGTGAGTGTTGAATGTGCCGCATGGGTCTGATGATCTTCTATGAGACTGAGAGTGCGGCTAATTTCTGTCCAACAGATCTGAACAGGGAGTTAGCCGGTTAGCTCCCCAGGAGAGTCGTTTTTAGTAGAAAGTTATGTTCTGTTTCTCCTGCTGGTCTCTGAAACGCTGCCGCTGAGCAGAGAGACTCCGCAATATTTATTTAGACTCGACAGTCCAGGTGAGGTTCAGGAGGGAAGTTCAGGAGAAGTCCAGGTGATAAGTCCAGTAGTTCAGGTGAGAAGTCCAGGAGGAATCCAGGTGAGGTTCAGGAGATGTCCAGGGCAGTCGAAGGCAGCCTGCAGCGGCTGATACAGAATTTGTTGTTCTGTTATTCTGGGTAGAATTTAAGAGATGATCCAAACTGATGTAGAACCTCTCCTCTATCTTTCCCTCCTTCTCTCTCTCAGAAGAAGAGAGAACCCAGCCAGCACTGTTCTGTAGTGAAGGGAACCCCGTGCTCAGTAGTGAAATGGAATCCAGTGTTCAGTATTAAAATTAACCCAGTGTTCAGGATTCTGTAGTTTAAAGAACCCAGTGCTTAGGATTCTGTAGTGAAAAGGACCCAGTGCCCAGTGTTTAGTAGTGAATGGAACCCAATGCTCTGTAGTAAAAGGATCCCAGTGCTCAGTGTTCTATAGTGAAATTAACCCAGGGCTCAGGGTTTTGTGGTGTAAAAAACCCAGAACATGGTTTAATTTCCCCTCAGTGATCGTGTTGGTGCTAATGTCCCCGTTTGTGAATGTGTTCTAGGCTGAGGATGGACTCGTTGGGTCCAGTGGTCCTGGGTGCCCTGGCTGGGGTCGGTTCTGGACTGGTTCTAGGGTGGTACCTCAGAGGACGACTGGGTGGGCCCGCCTGTGGCCCGATGGCGGCGGGTGGGAATGCGGGTGCCGCCACTGAGAGCAGCGTGATGGGAGAGAGCGGCGAGTTCAAAATGATCCTGGTTGTCCGGACGGACCTGAAGATGGGGAAGGGCAAGGTGGCGGCGCAGTGTTCTCACGCCGCCGTCTCCGCGTACCGCCAGGTCCAGCGCCGGAACCCGGACCTCCTGAAACAGTGGGAGTACTGCGGGCAGCCCAAAGTCGTGGTCAAGGCGCCGGACGAAGAGTGTCTTCTAGAATTACTGTCCCACGCGAAAGAAGTCGGGCTGCAAGTCAGCCTCATTCAGGACGCCGGGAGAACCCAGATCGCTCCGGGTTCTAGAACTGTTCTAGGAGTCGGACCAGGGCCTGCAGACCTTGTGGACATAGTAACAGGACACCTGAAACTGTACTAGACTCTGAATCTTTTGGATGATACAAAGTTTCCAAAATTGTCAAATTTATTATTTTTTAAAAAATATATTTGTTATGAAATGATGCATTAAAGGTTCAGTGCACCAGTTTTGTTCAGTTTGACCATTTATTTTATAAAGCAAGTCATTCAGATTTTTTGTTCTTGGGGTTGGACCGGAGTCTGGGGACACCTGAAACTGTACTAGACTCTGAATCCACTAGAGCATCTAATAGATAACACCAGGCAACAAAACCTGGTTTAATTCCATTCTGTGGTCTTTCTTCTACAGTCTCTGCACTGATTTCAGTGCTGTTTATTTTCATGGAGCTTCAAGCCTTTTGTTCTACTTTTTGCATATTAATGTTTGTTGTACATGTAGATAACAGGGTTGCAGACACACGCATGAGTGAGACTAATATGAAAAGAATAGCAGTATTAAAACCTTATAATGAAAAATATACAGAGAATTTAGTTTATCTCTAGAACCACTGAAGGAAGGAAAGAACTGATGCAATTTTTGAGGTTTCTTTCTTCAGAAAATCACACTTTCATAAACGTTATCCAGAGTAATACAGTTTCTTACATGGTCAAATTTGTAAAGAGACATAATGAAATGAAATGATGCATTAAAGGGTCAGTGCACCAGTTTTGTTCAGTTTGACCATTTATTTTAAGAAGCAAGTAATTCACCTCTTCCATAGGAGTACATTTCGTTTGCATTGTAAATGTGTATATACAGAGATGGGCCTTGTAGCTTCAGGTTAGGTCAGGCATCTCTCTCAATCACAACTCTGTATTCTTTAACATCTTTCTTTAAATCATCTCAGACACCAGACATCTCTGTTTAAGCTCCCTCAGAGACCCAGTGGAGACCTGGGAGATTACAGTGAGACCAGATCACTCAGTGGTTTGTACCAGTGTGGCCTTTTAAAGGGCCGCCAGCTGCACAGACTCCAATTAGTCCATTTGCAAAAACCAGTAAAACGGATGTTAAAATTAGATCCGTGTCGGTCGATGCCTCGTTTACTTTGTGTTACAGATTCTATGCTTGGAACTCTGTCCACTGGGTTCGGGGTCAAGTGGGAAAAATAAAACACACTGGTCACGACGGAGCCGGAGAGTTACTGTCAGAGCAGCGGGAGTCAAACTGGGGATTAGTGACGGGTTGTCCAGGCCACAGTCCGCACCGAGTGTTTCTCGAGAAGCTCTTTTGTTCAGAAGTGGGTGTTCGGGTAAGGGGGGGAGGGGGGCGGGTGCCTCATTCATAACTATCCATTAGGCACATCTATATAATGTGGATGAATTACACAGCATAGCATGGAAAGCAAATTATTTATAAGGGAGTATGCCTTTATTAATCAAATCGCTAGAGACAAGTCTCCAAATGCTGAGACTGCAGAGACGGTACGAATAATAAATTTTATATTCTCTCTGTACACTCGAACGAGGGACCTACACACCATGAGAGCCAGCCCATCCACACACACACACAAACACAGAAACACAGGGGAAGGACTTCGTCTTTTTAAATCATCCTTCTGTAAATGGAATGGTCCCACATGAAGAGCACTGGTTATAACACGAGGAAGAGTCACCTGGAACAGGGAAGGGACAGAAAAGCAAACGAGAAGACATCCGTCTTCTACGCGATTCACTGAGGAAACCTGCACAGGCCGGAAAAGGCCCAAACTCGCTCCATACCACATTTCAAATAACCTTTCATATACGGAGCACAGCGCTGACTCCCATGCTGACAGGGTTACTGCTATTTCTTTAGTAGTGTTTTTCCATGGCAGTCGCTGCGCTCGTCTTTCGGAACGTCGTTTACGGTTTATTTGAATATACAACATTTTACAGACGGACTCGACGAGCCGCTCACACACAAACAAGTCTCCTTAGTTTCTTCTTCGCTCTAGAGTGAACGGTGGACGCTTCACACTTTTTTTTCCCCAATTCAACAGATGGGTTGCTCTTCCCACAAAGTCCTTGCATCAGACAGAACCCTTTCACCCGGAGAACAACACGGAGGAGGCATAACAGACACACGGAATGTGGAAAAATATTTCGGGTGATTTCGATTTTCTTCAACAATGCAGAAATAAAAATGAAAGTCCTTCATGACAGTGTAAAGGGAAATAAAAAGAAAATAAGAAAAACAATCACTTTAAAAAAAAAAGTAGAAGAATACATCCTGCGAGGAGTAAAAGACTGGCGGCGGTGGGCTCGGTGGGGGAGTGGGGGGGTGGATGGAGGGACTGGGCCGAACCGGGCGGCAGCATTTCGAGGGAGGTGGGAGGTGCGGCTGGTCCTTACATGCCATAGCCGAAGCTGGGCTGGGCCTGAGGGGCCTGGCTGTACCCGGCTGGCGCCGTGTAGCCGTAGCCGTAGGCCTGCTGGGGGGGCACGGCCACACTGGGGCCCGCTGTCAGCATCAGCTGGGGCGTGCCTGCCAAGAATGGGAAGAACGTAAACACTCTGCAGCTCCACACTCGAAAACAAAACTCTGATAAACATCTCACTTTAGTCATGCATTCAAAACAAGAAAACGGAACAAATTCCAGCACATCATGCGTCAAAGCACAATAATATACAGACATTAGGGCTGCACAATATATCGTAAATTTACAGTCATCGCAATATCAACATGTACAATGCACATCGCGAAAGACTGACTGAACTTTAATAAATGGTGTTTTTCCAAAACTCATCACCCAGTGCCACAGTGAAGAGGGGGGAAAAAAATCACCGGGCAGTTTCTTCATCTTCTGTGCTGCTTTTATAGATTGTTCCTTTTGCTATTTTTTCTGGTTAAAAACTTACTATAATTTAAATTATGTTTACATTTAAAATGATTAAAAAAAACATTTCAGATTTTTTCCCCAAAAGTGTTCAGTGGTCAAATGTTTTATGGGAGGGATTAAATGCTTTAAGTAAATTCTTTAAAAAAAAAAAAAACATGTTGGAATGGAAGTATTGAATTTCTGCATAGACTAGTCAGTGTCTGGAGTCTTTACTACCAGCAAATCCAAAGCAGAAAAACAAACACTATAAATTTTGTACTACTTATCGCATGTGATCTCGCCATCGCGATATGCGAAAATGTTGAGTGTTGCATGTTTTCCTTATATCGTGCAGCCCTAACAGACATGATGACAAATAACAAACCGCATCATTTTCTGGTTGTTGTTTGTGTAGTGTGGGGGAGTATGGGGGAATGTATGTGTGTGTGTGTGTGTGTGTGTGTGTGTGTGTGTGTGTGTGTGTGTGTGTGTGTGTGTGTAAAATCTGCAGGTTGTTTTATACACTATTGATCAAGACTGGATTCAAAAATTCAAACAAAAAAATTGAGAAAATGTGAAAATAATACATCATTTATTATAGCTTGGAATTGCTCTTACTGCAGCAATTAAACCAGTGATATTAAGAGCAGTGTGTGTGTGTGTGTAGCTGCTGGAATACAGACCATAGAAAAGCTGCTCTACACACACTACTTCACTCAACACACATGGAGGCATTACTTATTTTTTTACACACTGCAATAGTTTACCTGTGCATTTTACACACACACACGAAAAAATGTAGGTCTCATTTTTTTCTGTGACTATATAAATGGTGCAAGAGCCCTTTCCAGCCCTTTCACACTGTAACCTTGTGCATGTGTGTATGGTGCAATGTTTTTCACCCTGTAAGTTTACACAAACCTCCCACTTTATGTTACACTTCTTTATTGTCTACTTAACTAACAGTCTACTGAACTGCCTCAGATTCATCTACAGTGCTGTTGCTCTGCTATACTGTCTTTACTGTAGTGTTTAACACCCCCTGCACTTTGTTCAGTGCTGCCTCCTGTGTAATAATTAACACTCATCACTCCAGAAAGCAGAGACGTCCACAAGTCTTTTTAGTCTCAAGTCTTTGAGTGTTAAAGTTTACAATCGGCGACTCTAAATGTGGGATTTTTGAGCTGTAAAAATGTTGAGCTCTGAATGTTTAGAAGATATGCTAATTGGCCACGCCCCATGATTACAATTGGCTGTTACTTAGCAGGGTGTGGGGCTGCGTGCTGTGATAGGCCCTCACCAACATGGAGGATTTGCATTAAATGATCTAAATGTTAAATATGAAAAATATATCTCTCACTCTAAATGTGAAACTCCACAGTTAGATGGGGCTTGGTGACCCCTTTCCAACGACCCCTCGAAAACCATCATTAGTCTCAGACTCGAGTCCCCATCTCTGCCAGAAGGTTTACAGAAGAGCGTACACACGAAGTGTCTTTATTGTGTCTGTTGTGAGCTGCACTCTGTTGAATGTTCCCATTGTTGCACTGTGAACCATGGAGAGATGTTTCTTCTCACTCTGTTGACGACAAAGTAACCTTGAAATCTAGGCAGACTACACTCTTACCATAAACAATCGGCTGTGTCTCCGTCGCCTGCTCCTCCTGCTTCCTTAAAGACTCAGAGGTCTCCAGCTTATCCACCTTTCAACAACCAAAAAGGAAAAATGTGTCAGTATTTCTCACAACTGCTCAAAGCTACAGTCCAGGCTACTACAGGTATCTGGAAAAGGGGGAGAGCATGAATAAAACACTTTACAACGTGCATCAAGTACACAAACAAATGCAAACAGAATCCAGAACTGTATCTGGAATAGTTCCTACTCTTTAGGCTCCATTTATTCACACAAATCCAGTCGGCCAGACTGAAACAGGGATATGCAAATCAGTTTGTATACAACACCTGCACTGATCTGCATTTTTATTTCAAAAGAAAAGCTCTACTTTGCTTAACACAGTCTGTTTACAGAAAGACGGCTGTTAATAATTATCGTCCAGTATCATGACCATCACGTACCACGTGGGTTTTTCCTCATCCGCACGTAAATGCAGAAAGGAGTTTTCAGAAATCGTCACTTTGGTCTGAGTTTTCAAAAACCTCGGTTTTTGCACGGAACCAAAACGGCGTTTGTGTGTGGACGAAAGGAAAGGACGCACAGAAACACCTCAGTTTACAGGAACGCCACAGTTTACAGAAACACCTCCGTTTTATGAAACTTGAGACCCCTTTTGAAGAACAGGTGGCTAAAACGGCTAAAAAACTAAAAACGGCTAAAAAGTTAAACAACTAAAAACGGCTAAAATGCTAAATCCACTGCGGTCTAAATCTGGTGAAGAGCACAGAATTTCAGGCTCAGTGCAGACATCACGAACATCTGCCCATGAATATGCAGCCATCTACTGCACACACACAACACAGCATTAAGAGGGTTCTCACTCACTGATCACATCTCTAAAGGAACTCTTCTGTTCTTCACACTCATGATCTTACACTGTTCCTGTTGAACGCTGCCGAGGCCAGAAGTCCGTTTCTCGCGTCCGCAGCTCGAGCCAGAGCAGTGTAAAATACTGTCTCTTCATTCTGTGCTCCAAGTGTTTTTGTACAGGACCGCTCTGCCCACTCTAATACTCGGGTCAGTGTGAGCCCTGAAGGGGAACGCCACCACTTTTCAAACCGGCGTCATTATATAGTTGAGGTGGAAACAGTCGGAGTGCTTTAATGTGAAATGTGCTATTCCAGAGTGACGGAGGAAATCAAAACTGATGGTGATTCTGAAACCACACAAACCTGGAAAAGCAGCTTTGAATCTACACAAAAGGGTCGTAAACCCACCGCCTGAAGCTGAGGGGTCGTTTACAGACTTCCCACTCCTGTAGTTTCACTGCACTACTACTGCAAATAAATTCCACAGGGTTTCATTTTTCTACAATAAATCCTTTAGGAAATCAGAAAAAAAAATCTGGGGAATTCCCCAAAAGGAACAGAAACCACAGTATTTTAAAGGACTAAATAAAGCATGTCATTAAGTAACTCTAGCTCTTCCCACCCACAGAGCTCACAAAACATTAATCTGTGTGTGTGTGTGTATATGTGTGTGTGTGTGTGTGTGTAGTTTAGAAAAAGATGGATTAAGTTTCATAGACAAAAAGCTCTTGTAGAACCCAAAATCTTTAACTGACCTCTTTAAACAACAATTGCAACTTTCTTTAATCACAATAACCTGAAATAAAGGAATAAATGTTTATGAATAAATAAATAAATGAATAAATGAATAAATGTTTAAAATGTTTAAATGAATAAACATTATTTCCATAACCCAGACAAGGCATGGACAAGGTCAGAACCCTCTAAAAAAAAAAACTGCAGACAAACTAAACATTTACTCCAAAATCATTCCAAAACTCTGATCAAAGATTAAAAATAAAGAACTGTTAGGATAAACAGGTCCATGAAACCGTGTGGCATTTCTCTAGTAAGCTTGTTGTAGCTTTATTAATCTCACTGGTGCGGTCGTAAATTTACCCAAAGAATACATTAACATCAGGGGGCAATTTTAACATACTATTAAATACAGGCAACTGTTATTAATGTTAAAATCTTATCATGTTTCTGTAGGCACTAGTCAGTGGTCCACTATTTCCCCATATTCCACATTTTCTAGCATGAGAGCACCTAGAGCTGAACATGGGAAAACTACACTGTCATCAGTTTAATAACACAGATAATGCACCTTCCATCCACACAGAGAAGCCTGAAGACCCCTCCTGACTCACCTTGCTGAGGTACTCCCTCATCACCTGGATGAAGTACGGCATGGAGAAGTCCATGATGTTGTGCCTCCAGGCGGTCTCGAGCACCACGTCAGGCCGCAGCAGGTCGTAGCAGGTGAAGAGGCAGGCGGCGAAACACTCCTTCTTGTCCTCCTGCAGGAACCACTGCAGCAGCTCCTCCGCCAGCTCCGTGTCTTTAGACTCCGACGCGTACTGCATGGCGTCCTGCACACAAAAAACCACAGGGGAATTCATCCATAACCTGAATAACAGTCACGCAGGAAGACGCACACACACACGCCTAAAAAACAGCTACGTTCCAAGAGCATCCGCGTATAGTGAAAATATAAATGCCTAAAAATGTCTTTTCTTTTAGTGTAAACCCTAAATCTGCCCCCAAATCTGCTCCCACAACACAGTTTAATACCATTAAAGAAAATGTAATGGTAAACCCAAATTGAGCTCTTTAAATTTAAATTCCTTGCCGATGTATGCAACTCGGAAGGTCACGGAACAAAAGTATTGGGACAGCGCAGTGTGGTGAATGATGCGTGAAAACATCCAGAAAATATACATATATAAAAAGGCGGAGAATATTTGCAGTTTCCACGTTATTGTGGGGATTTCTGCATAAAACTGAGTTTGGTTCTCAAGAAATACACAAGCGCGCACACAGACGCGCGCACACAGACGCGCGCACACAGACACAGATTACAAGAGTATATAAGTGTTTCTGTTTCAAGGCCTCAAGATATTCATGTTGTGAAAAGTTTACTGCCACTGTGACCAACAAAAAAAATCAACAGAAACTTGTGGAAAGACAATGATATTTCACCACACTAGGAATACAAAGACTGATTTCAGGACGCACCTTGTAGAGTTTGTCCTTCTTGCAGAGCTCCACACTCTGTTTCCAGCGGTTGTTGCCTTTGAAGAGGTACGCAGCGATTCTCCTGAACTCGATCAGCTCGTGCTTCTCCAGCCGCTGAGCCAGAGCGATGTTGTCGAAGTTATCATACGCATCTATAGACGTCCTAAGTGCCTACATTTGGGTTAGTGAGGGGGGAAAACAGCAATAAAGAAAGACGTAGAAATATATTAGACGATTAAATCACATTGTTCTATGCAAAATTCAATAATTATTCAATACTAGTGTATTCTGCACTAGTACTGCTGTATGAACCAAAGTGGAACAACATTTGGTTTAAACACTTGAAACTAATAAGGAGCTTTTTAACAGCAGAGTTCCCTTTAACACAGTCACACAGTTACAGTTCAAATATTTCTGTAAACTTAAACATTAATGTAATCAAATATTAATAATTAATATTAAACCAAAGCTCTTCTCCACTGCAGGGCATTTAGGTTTTATCTAATTTATTATAGAATAACAAGTTCCTCTCAGAGTCCAGAGCATTATAGCAGCTGTAAAGGGGACTGACTCCATACGAAAGTCTCTGGATCTGAATGCAGCGTCATTAAAGTCCCTGTTGCTGTAATGGTCAGGCGTCCCAATACTTTTGTCCATATAATATGAACAAAAGTAATGAGACGCCTGACCCCCCGTGAAAACTAGCCGAGACGTAGAGCTGTACGCGGCAACAAACCAACTAACTTTTAAAATGAAAGGATTAAAAAAAAACAGTGTTAACACAATAATTGTTCACGTTAACACATTATTTACTTAATGCCATGACATTAACGTGCCCAACCCTAATGACCAACATTTATCCTTTTTATCTTTTTATCTTTAAAGGACTCTATAATGGATTTCAAAGTCATTTTCCAAATTGCCCAATAGAGATACAACCCCAAAGGCCTTAACCAGAAGTCCAGCCCTCACCTGGTAATCCTCCTCTGTAATGAAAAGGTTGTTAAGTGCTTCGTTAACAGATTTGTTGTTGTGGTTCTGTACAGACCGCAGGTAGGGTTTGACAAGTGGGAGCTGTTTAACCTGCAGGCGGAAAAAAAGAGAGTGAAGTAATCATTAAAAATTCTCAATTAAGTACAATTGTAATTCAAGAGATCAGTCAAAATGTCAGTCCTTGATCACGACCATCAGAACGTCGCTGTACCTGAGCTGAAACGGACCCTGTGCTCGGTTCTCTCACCTTGGAGAAGTAGTTGACGGCGCGGGAGTGGTCCAGTCTGGGCGAAAGCACGATCAGGAGGTCGTTCAGTAACAAGGGCTTGAACTCCAAGTAAAACTGGACCGCTTTGTAATACAGTTCCACGTTGGCCACCTACACACACAGAGACCCATGAAGACTAAACAGGGACAAGGAGCTCTTTGGACATGTCCCACAAACCACGTCACTCAAGTTTTACAACTACGCAGCACCAGTAGAATGTAATATTCCTGCTGCTGCAGCCCCCCTAACATCACTCAGAAAGCACTCCTGCCGTGGACGTGTAGAAACGTGTACCTTGGTTATGATGTCCTTAAACTGGCTCTCTTTCCAGGCGTCCGTGGGGTGGTTCATCATGGTGATGATGGCATTGTCGTACTCCTCATACTTGTCGTACAAGAAGACGAGCTCTGCCCAGAGATGGGCCTGCTCTGCTGCCCGGAGCACCTGGAAGGCAAGGAGACATTTCAAACGACAACATCTAGATTTACAGGACTGTGCAAAAGTCTTAGTCCCCTGAGAAAGTGCTGCTTAAAAGCTGTTTCCTGCTGGACAGTGGTATTAAGTTAGTGTTAAAACACTTACATTACAACAAATACACACAATATTAATACAGCAAACATTAATACAGTAAATGGTGGTTTTCTGTGGCAAAGTGTTCGCTGAACCATTTCCAGACCTCTTTCCTCATGGAAGCCCAGTTTTACCTGCAACTCCATCAAATCCCTGGTTTGGTTCTTTTTACTGCAGTAGATTAAATTAGTTGATTATGGAATTTTATTCATTCACCCAATGACTGGAGGCCCTGAGCAGAAACCTGGATCCAAACCTGTGTTCTTCTAACAGCTCACAGAATATCCACTACTGTTTAGAAACAAGAAATCTTGATACTTTTTACTGCTTGTTTGTTTGCATTTATTCTAATATTCAGCTGTTTGCACAGTACTGTGCCTTCATCATCACACGTACCTTCGGGATGTTGACCCTGGACCAGAAGAGCTCCAGGTGCTCCCTCATCTTCTGAGGTTTGAATTTGGAGTAGAGGATGGCCAGCTCCGTGAACATGCCCATGTGAGCACGCTCCAGGCCCAGTGCCGCCTCCAGCATGGTGATCAGCTCCTCAAAGTAACCACGGTCCTACACCGAACAAACACAAGTCGTCAGTCCACACAGCAGACAGGACTCCTCTGCAGTCCCACAGGTTCTGCATTCCAAAGATCCAGGAAAGAGTCTGAAACTTTCGAATATGGAAACTCGTCAGTACAGGAGTTATTTTGAGTGCTGGGGTGGGAATGGCTTGCCTGGTAGTAGTTGATCAGCTCCTCCAGTTCATCTGCATGGACCACGATGTGAAGACCGCACAATTGAGCCAGTCGGAATTCTTTCCCATCCACACAGGCAAAGCACACCTAGACCAAACACAAAGTGTACTGTGGAAACTGAAGACGTCTTCCTGTAGCTCAAAAGGCTTTAGAATAAATACAATATAGTGAGAGTTACGCTGCAAGACCCCTGCAAACGTTTTTGGGGGAAAAAAAAAAAAAAAAAAGCCTGTGAATGCCTATTTTAGTCTAAAGCCTAACTATGCCCCCAAAAAACTTATTTTTTTAAACTCAGCTTAATATATCGCCCTAGTAAAGGTAAACTCGAGACGCTCTACCCTGAAACTGTTCTGATGCCGAATCCAGCAGCAGCTGCCATAGATGCGTCACAGTGCAGCAGCCAATCAGCAGCAAGGAGAAATTAATAACGCTCTTGGATTGGCTACTTTCACTTTTCTTTCAAATACGGCTGCTTTGTGTTCTCTTGCCAGTACTCAAAAATGTAAACAGCAATATTTATAAGGAAATGCAGCTGAAATTACATTATTTATATTATCAAATTTGTAAAATGATATATTCTTTTAAAAAGCAAAAAAACCCAGAGGTTATCTGCAGTTTCTGTGAACTTGCGTGGTTTCCATGAACAATTATTAGTTCCGTTCTAAGACAAATCCACAAACAGAGGATGTGAACTCTGAGCCGCGGGGGTGCACTGAACCTCGAACCGTCTGATTGATATAATCAGAGACGACGGAGATCTCACGGCTCACCTCCTTCCATGTGCGTGTGCTGTTGGCTTTGCGAGCTCCATCCACCGCAGCCTGGTATTCTCCCAGATGAACCAGGGTGGAGGCCAGGCGGCCGAAGTTGGACACGTTGTTGTAGAGCAGCTTGGCCGCTTCGTACATCTTCTCATCGTAGCACCGATCGCCAACCTGAAATTAAAAAGAGGCAGAACCTCAGAACCTCAGGAAACACCATGGGATTTTTCTAAATGGATGCTGATTCATTCTTTACATGCAATATCTTACATGCAATATCACCATTTACATCAATATTATTTATTACTTCTTACTGATCACTACTAGTGCAATAACCTACAGAATCTAACGGCACAGGCAGTAGTTTGGAATATTACTTATAGTATTTATACCAGCGTTTCTCTATATAGTGTGGTGTGTTTTGATACTGAGCATCACTTTTCTACAGATTTGTATTTAGACTTTATATTTAATTTTGTTGTCGTCTCTGTGTCTCCAATCCTTTTATGACTGTGCAAACATTACAAACAATAAGTTTTAAATGATGTATATTCCAAAACAAATAAAAACGACCCCAAGTAATGCAGAAATAGTATAAAAGTAAGTACAATTTAAAATTTCTAAAGCACAAATCTACAAAAGTAAAAAGGGGTGACAAGTTGGAGATGTAAGCTAAAAAATATCTACTTACACACACGAGTGTGTATATAAATATATACGTGTGAATATGTGTGTAAAAATATGTAAATCTGACAGATTGCTGCTACATTCATGTATATATACATATGTTTAATGTAGAAGTGGAATGATAATATTATTCAGGATCAGTAAAGTTTTCAGACCCTGATGTAGATAAGATTGGCTCCTCTGTCAGAATAACCTAGTGGGTATTCCAGAAAGCAGGTTATGCTACATAACCGGGTAAGTTCAAGGGTAAGTTAGTGCAGAACTTACCCGGTTAT
>JBBPDE010222587.1:0-10811 GCA_037974605.1 Nannopetersius ansorgii | reverse complement strand
AATGATGTGTATATAAAGGCTTTGTTTGTGATTCTCTTCTTGTTATGATACAGAATGTTGAGAGTGAACTATTGAATCTATTAAAAAGGGATGTCAACTTTAGTCAGAGGAGGAAATTAAAAACAATGTCCATTTGCTGAACATGAGTTTACCATATACGGGACAATGACGCATAAAACTGAAGTCATTAGTCAAAATTCATCTGCATAATGTAGCAACAGGATAATTGAAGGGAAAAATATGGACTAGAATGGGAGTGAATGGGAAATTGCTACACAGTAGGCCTTAAAACAACTTTAACATAAAATATCAAAAGGAGTCATACCTGGCCAGAAACTAAATCAGGACTCTGTGTCCCTTTTTCATTCCTTATTGTCCCTTTTCACTCATCAATTAATAACAAATGTTCCTTTACAGCAGCAATATCACAGATGAATAACACTTGAATCAGAATCAGAAAACTTTATTGATGCTGGGGGAAATAGCTTATGCTAACCCTGCATGGTCACACAGTGACACAAAGAAAGAACAATATGAAATATAGCAATAAAACTCTCCAGAAAATACACTAAATACACCTTTATATACACAAAATGCTGTGAGCAGGAAGGACTTAGTCTGGTGAATATTATGGCTGGTTAATGTTGTCTTAGGTAATAAACTTGTCACAGAGGATACAGGATAAATGTCTTTGTCAAACACTGATTCGTCCCCACAGGATCTCTCCTGAAGACTTTGTTAAAGTGATTAACAGGTGAGGAGGAGCCATTTAGTCTCGGCGAACATGAAGATCAACTATAGATTCAGACCATAGATCATAAAGCAAGCTACTGTAGCTAAAGAGCTAGCAGGGTTAATTAGCTAAAGTAATGCATCTTGGCAACTGGATTGATTATAAATTTCCAACAACCAATTCTCAGATTGCTGACCTTTTTGACTTGCTTTACACAAGAAGACTGCTGTACACATGGATGTGAGCAGTCTCAGGACCCCATAAGGTCTCCAGGTCTGTCTGTTAATAGTGAACTATGAGCTTTTTGGGTTCCATTTTGCATATTGGAATCCTGTAAAGTAAAGAAAAGTGCCTTACAGTCACACATGAACACACCACAGCTCACGTTGTGAACAATGTGAATTTTTTTCTCTGCTTTTAGCTCATTCATCAAGTGAAGCAATGGCCAGTCACTAATGGGCGGGGTGTCCAGGGAGTAGTGTGCGGGAACTGTACTTTACTCAAGGGTGCCACTAGCTTTGCTCCAGTGGTGCCACTAGCCATCCTAGGATTCAAACCCACAACCATCCAATTACAACTACTTAACCATTAGGCCAAAAGATTTGTGTGACAGTTTTACCCCCAGGCTGCTTCAACACTATGTTGACTCCCAGGGTCCTCAATACTACTTCAAAATCTCATAAGCTTCTATACAGAACTTACACTCATGTACTTCAAATTTAACCAAAGGATTAATTTTGCACATAGACTGAAAGTGACATACTGAACTCTCAGTACACACTCCGCGCTTTGTCATGGTCGCAATTAGAAGCCTTATTGTTTCTGTAACTTCTCGTTACTATGTTACAAACTGACAGTAGTATTGATTACATACTTCTATAAACTGTGAATTCATTCTGCTACTCAGGTCCATTTAACATATATTAATGCTCATGTACTCAGGACATGTTTAGTCGTCACATCATTTTGCATGGTTAACTGGAATATTACCTACTTGCTTTCTTTATATTGCAGTATCTTGTGTCTTAGCACAGTCTTGTTTTGGTAATTGTGTTCTGTAATTTGGGTTTTTTGCCCTTTATGTATTTGAACTTGGCCATTTTGCCTCTGCGCATACTGTATGGATGAGATGACAATAAAGTTTACCTTGAATTTGACCCCTGTATACTGTGCCATACACCACACCACAAGCTTTTTGGCATGGCCGTGATTTAAATTTTAAGACAGTAAGGAGAACTGTGCAATGCAAATCACTGGGAAATACAGGACTGTTTTCCTCCATGGCTGTGGGCATGATCTAACAGCACTCTGTCTATATTATACTTAATATAGCCTACTTAGAAAATGTGAATTAAATATAAATCCGATTAAAAATGTCAACAACAATAATAACTATTTAAACAAACCAACAGCATGCTGAGCTGCAGAACTCGCATTAAAACTCAATTTCAGGAAGATAAAAATGAAGGCTTAATCTAATTCACAATCACTGACTTGTGTATGTTTAAAGTGTCTATTTGTCATAAATGAACACAGCATAAACACAGCACAGTGAACAGCATGAAGCCCTTCTCTCCATTTAACCCATTCACCACGTGAAGAGTGAGCAGACAGGAATGCCTCAGCCAGGTAGCAGTGTGTGGAGATGGTACTTTGCTCAGAATATTTCAGTGATGCCACAAACAGTGATGCCTCAAACCTACATCCTTCTGATCACAGGTGCAACTCCCTAACACTAATACTAGTTAGTCCATACCTCAGTAAAGAACATTATGTTTTTGATGATGAAATGTGTACTGAATGATATCTTTGGTGCAAAATTGCAAAGGGGGTCTTGTCGCTTGTTTTGTGGTTGATATTTGATCAGATGAGAAAATTAGAGGTATATTTAAGCTCTTCTTCATGTGAGATATTTTGTTAAGAGGTTAACTTAACAAAAATCTATTAGAATAATGTCATTTTAAATACATGTACCACATACAAGCACCACGAGTGATTCAGTTTATTTGTGAATCGGTTCGACGTAATAACGAGAAGAGCCGATTCGAGTGAACCGACTCGTTTGCGAGTCAGTTATCGTTGAATCAGGTCCACCACGGCGCGAGCGCGTCGCTGCTCGGTGTGGAACAGTGCGAGGCTGCGTTCAGAGGAGAACACCTGTCCTCGCGCTCCCCTTTCCCCTGCCCCACGACAGTCTCTTCTCAGGTAAGTGTTTAATCATTTTCTGGCTGTTAATCGGAGCTATTGTTCACTTACACGGAAGAAACGAGGCTTGTCTTGAAACGGTGATACCAAATTCGGCCACGTGTTGAAAATCATTTTAAATATAGAAGCGTTTAGTAATTAATACACTGTAGAGACAAAAGTACTGGGAGGCCTGACCATTAGATCAACTGTGACTTTAATGACACTGCATTCAAATACATAGACTTTAATATGGAGCAATAACAGTTTCCACTCTTCTTGGAAGGCTTTCCACAAGATTGTGGAGTGTTTCTGTGGGAATTTGTGCCCATTCATTCTGTAGAGCTTGTATGAAGTCACACTCTGATGTTGGATGAGAAGGCCTGGTTCGCCGTTCCAGTTCATCTCAAAAGTGCTGAATGGGATTGAGGTCAGAGCTCTGTGTGGGCCAGACAAGTTCTTCCACACCGAATTCATCCAGCTGTGTCTTTATGGACCTTACTTTGTACACTGGGACACAGTCATGCTGGAGTAGAAAAGGGTCTTACCCAAACTGTGTCCACAAAGTTGGAAGCATGGTGTTGTCCAAAATGTCTTATTATACTGTATCATTCATATTGCTCTTCACTGGAAGTACTTGCCCAAACCCTAAAAAATAGACTTGTCCCCAATTCTTTTGTCCATGTAGTGTATTTAGGTTGCTGCTGGTTTACACCAAATGCCTATTTGTACCTTCAGAATATACATTTACACATTTATTTGAAGTGTTTTTTCAGTTTACACAGTCTGTCCTTAGGGAAAGTAAGGAAGACTTGTTTTGTAGCAGAGGGAAATAAACTGAACAAATACTGAAGAACGGACTTCCTCATAACCATATGAGTGGGGATGGGAACTGTACCATCAAGCTTATCATCCATCTTGATCTGTAGAACAGACTGGCGGTGTGGAAGGCGATCATTTCCATATGTAATAACAGCACAGTGTTCCTCCTTCATGCCTTTAGATTCTGCATGATATTCCACAAGGACTAAAAGGGGACCACACGGTTAGCATCATTACTGCAGTGTTTGAGTCATGTTGACAGCCTAGTCAGTCCCAGTGAAATATGAATGTGTCACTCTGTCCCAGAAGGGCTACAATGGAAAGTCTTCTTCTGTGTCTCTGGGTGTTCCAGGCTGCTTGCATTAGTTCCCCACCTGCCATTTAAACTTCATCGCAGTGATGGATGCCAGTGTTTGCTGACTTGGTCTGAATGTGTCACGTGGTTGGTTCGTACGTCATCTGTCATTTGTGCTCTCCTCCTTCTCCACCAAATGTAAACATCATGTCCTTTATGTGCTTGGGCCATATCCCTGACTCCATTTTTATTGATAAAGGGCTATTGTTTGTCTCCTGGCTGTGTGTGTGTGTGTGTGTGTGTGTGTGTGTGTGTGTGTGTGTGTGTGTGTGTGTGTGTGTGTGTGTGTGTGTGAATTGGAAGATTTGCAGAAAGCTGAGCCTTTGGCCTCATTTTCAGTTTTTGGATTGGGAAAATAAAAATGGAATATGTTGTGAAATGGTGCGGTGTTCCCAAATCTGTGTGAACTGTAATATATTTTCAGTGTTTCATTTTTGTAAGCATGTCCCAGCATTTATCAAGAGGCCCACAGATCCTGCTGTGTCAGGATCCAAAGTTTTATTGTTGTATGTAGAAAGTACAATGTAGAAAATACGATTCTCAGATACTAATTGATATTAAAATATCGTTTCGAGTTTGATCTTAATTAGCACTGGTATATTTAAATGCCAGTTTTGCATCTGCCAGTTCACGGTAAACGCTGGAAGACTACAATTTTCAACAGGCATTGCAGTGGCCTTGACCGGGACATAAATGTTACATCGACCCTCAGCTCCCCCATATCAATCGAACGTGGCCAGCGGCGGCGCTCTCCTCCACACAGAACCGGTGCGTCAGTCCCCAAAAAGTGTTGTGCGCCTTTAAATGCGCTGCCAAGTTCTGAGTTGGCTAATAATAATAATAATACATTTTATTTATAAAGCGCTTTTCAAAATACACAAAGACGCTGCACAATTATTAGTAGACGAACAAAACGGAGCATTTTTTTTTTGCCAACTCAAACCTAGCGCCATTACATTTTAATGGAACCCTCAACTCTCCTCTGCGGAGAACCGGTGCACGGCCCCTGAGCACACTTTACATTTAGATTTTTTCAAAAGTTCCTGTTTGTTTTTTCTCCCCCTGTAGTATCAAAATAGTATCAATTATCGAGTACCGTCCTTAGTATCGGGTTTGAAATTTCAGTATGTGACAAGCCAAAGAGAAACACAGAGAGTCAGTGGTGGTGACCTCTAAAGGCTCCCTCATAGAAAATGTTTATGATGAAATGAGGAAATTAAAAAACTGTCAGGTGTGTTTTTCGTTGGACACTGACTGTGTAAACAGTGAGAAGATGTGTACATTCACTGATAGTTTTGGATGCCAAATAAAAAGGCTAAATTTATGTTGTAGGCATCCTGACTCCAGGTTCTCATCAAATCAGTAAGTTTCTCTACAGTCAAACATTTCACATTAAATCACTTTAATAAGAAACAGAAAACTTTATTGATACCAGAGGAAATCGCTTGAGCCAATTATCAATCAGTTCTCAATTTGAACTCAGCACAGAATTAAGTCATGAATGAGGAGGATTGTATGAGTTATATCCAAGATTATTCTATTTCTAGGCACTTTACGTCATCTCAGCTGTTTGTTTGGGAGTGCAAAGACTGCATAATCCATTTCACACTTTTGTAAATCATGCACTGGTTACACAACAAAACTAAAACTAAAATGTTACGTGTGTTACTAGGGTGAAATGACACTCTCAGCCCACAATTTGATTTGATTCAAAATACTTTAACATTCAATATTCTCATGATATTTTGAAAATGTATAATAATATTTAGAATAAAATATGCATGAAGAAACACAATGGTGGTGTTTGTGATATCATCTACATCTCCTAATCCTGAATGGAGTGAGTGGCTGATAGGAGCTCATTTGCAAATATGTTTTCAAGCAATACTTTTGCATCAGAAATGACAAATTTTGGCACTGCATCTGAAGTAAATTTTGCTTTCAGACTTCTAACCATTATCTCTATCAAACCAGTGTATCTTGTATAACAGGGATTTTCTTTCCCAGATGCAGGTGACCTTAGGCTCATTTGCAGCTTGTCCAGAGTGTCCCTGTGCTTTTCTATGGCTATTATACTCTGTGTGTAAGTGAACAACTGTGTGACCCTTACAGTTGTTAAATTCAAAGGGGTCTTTGCATAGATGATGCAGTTCATGATGTTCTAGTGGCTCTTCTGTGCTTTAGTAGTGTCATTTCACAGTTTTGTAATAGGATATTTAGGAAAAAGTGAAATGCTGTGAGCATGAACATTATAAGCCTGGCCCAGGCTCTCAGTAATACATGCCACTATTTACCAGGCCTGAATCAGACGTAGCCTATTTGAGTAGTCACTGTGTTTGAGGGAGCACTAATATATGCAGTGTTGTGGCTGTGTAGAACAAGCATTAACCAGACCTGCTGTAAACTCATTGCTTTACAGCTCTGCCTGTAATACATCAACAAAGAATCTCTCAGTTCAGTGAGGAAAAAATGTAACATAATACTCAGTTATTGCAGTCACTGTGAAACGGCTAAACACTGATCACCTTTCCAATGCGTTGTCTGTTCCATCTGTACACCCAAATGTTTACACACACATTTTTTATTAATTGCTTAATATGTACAAGGTAACCATAAGGTCGCATTACAGTGTCAAACTTCTAGCAACTCCTGCAGATTGGGATTAACTCAATTATTGAGCAAATGTCATGTTCATAGATAATATTTACTCTTTTAGCTCCTGTTACCTAAGTGTTTCTTACAAGACTATTAATATTATAAAGCATAATTTTAGTCCTTTTGCTGCTGTTTGTTGTTAAGCTGAGATTATTGTCTCAGTAGTCATTTATCTTATCTTGTATCTGTTCACTACATTCCAACATGTACTTAATTGCAATTATATGTGTTTTCGTCTTTGTTTTAAACAGGCTTGATGGTGATTGTGTCTGTTTTGTTCTTTAAATTGCTACCATACTCTCATTAAAAATTGAAAATGGGTCAGTGTTATTCTTATAGTAGATATATGTTGTCTTCCTGGCCTCCAGAAATATTCTGGAGAAAATATATTCCCCAAAATATATACTTTATTGAACTTGTTTTTGTTTGCTTTGTGGGTGGCGTTTTGATGAGTAGGCCGTCCAAGAAGAGATTAGGAAGGGAATAATGTCCTAATCTGTCTTTATTAATATCAGGGAGCCGGTAAGTAGAGAGAACTTCGGAACACTTTCATAAGAAAGCAGTTCGTAGCTTCAGGACAGGCCGAGCTTGTGAGGTACGTAAAGGAAACTTCTCATTTACCTCACATTTACCAGTCAAATAGGGGAAGTGAAGTCTTCTTGTCTGGTGTAGATTATATTCTAGTTTATTACTGTGATGTAGGAGGGGGTAATGTGTGCCATAGATTGATTTGCCCTGAGTAGCTTTAAAGCCTAATTGTACTATTAATTGTTATTTGTGCCATACTTGTACCAGTGCATTAACTCCATACACCTTGCTCTGATTTTTTAGATTGTTCTGTTCAAACCAGACAAGGTGTCTTTCTCCTGTAAAATGAATTTATACTACACAGTAGGCCTTAAGGTTCATGTTGGATTTACACATTTACATGGCTTTTTCTACCAGTGTGCACAAAGTTTGTTTGTGTTTGGATAGGCATGCCATCAAATGACTGACAAAAAGGGATAACTTATTAAATGTCAAAGGATTTTAAACTGATTTGGTCATTCTTACTACTGGGAAAGGCCCAAAGCTTTAATTTACGGGGAACAAAACAATCAGAAGTGAAAGTTTTCTTGGGACAGCGTTATGTAATTGTGGTGTAACTTCTGCTCCTCTAGACTCTTGCTGTGAAATATGAGAATTTGCTCAGAATGTCTCCTCTACATTTGCCACCTAACGTTGCCAAACTTCTTGTTGGCCCTTTTGCTGTACCTTACAGCATTTGTTGCGTTATTGAAAGGCTGAGAGTCATTCTGCAGCTGACGTCTCCTCACTACAGACACAAGCTCAGTATTATGAACTCCAAGCCTTGTTTTTTTTTCTCCTGCAATTTGTTCCGATATTCTGAGAACGAGGGAATCCGTGGTAATCTGCAAGCTTTTCTCCCACTCATCCCCTTCCCTCCTACACATAGGCTTCCTGTCTGACATGTTCAACAGTCTCTTCATCGGTGATACACACACACACACACATGTTGCCTGATCTTTCCTTTCACTTTCAGTATCAGTCACGCACAGACATCCTCCAGAATTACTCATGTGCTATCTTTTCTCTCTCGCTCTCCCTCTCTTAAGACTCCTACATTCATTTTCGCCTCGGATATGCTCAGGTCCTGAGATCGCATGAAAAGAGCCGTTTACAAGGTAAGAGAGACACTGAAGAGCTAATGTTAAAAAGCATATCTGTCACTTTTTAACTTCAGTATGAACAATGGGTCCCGAAAGACATCGTAGTGTAGTCATAAAGAGTAGTGGTGTGTCAAAAGATGATAATGTGCACAAGTCTTTGATCTGCAGCAAGAACAAGAACAGCCCACTTCCTCGTTTTCTCGTAAAATCAGCACAAAACTCACTCAGCTCACGGATGCTGCTGCATACTTCTAAATACGTACTTTACTGATCAATATGCAGTCATTCTGAGTTTGGTTTTAAACATTAAAGTCTTACCTGTTAAATAAAAGTGTCATTTTTCTATTTTGAGCATTTCGTTTTTGTTTGTTTGTGTTGCTTTGTTTTTAACACAATAGATGTCTGCGTCAAATGAAACTGGGGGCGGAGGACCTCGAAAGACTGGAAGCAAAGATCACAAAAAGGTACAGAGCACACAATCAGACATTTAGATGTTCAGATGTTAGAATTACATGTTTTGTTGATTTTCAGAGTGAACATGACCTAACAAGCTTAAACGTGGCTAATTCTAGTGCTCAGTTTCTCATTCTTTTATGTTTATTTAATGTTTATTAATGTTCATTTTTCCCCGTTATGTTAAATTCAGCATGTAAACTAGGTAACTGTACATCTCTGTAGACGTTATGTAGTTATTTTTAGTTATTTTCTATTATCCAGGGACAGCAAAACTTGCATACAACTGTGTTTGTGTAAATTTACCTTCTGATTCACATCAGCAGTGTATCCTCATATGCTTCTGATCCACATTAGTGGCTTTGATCTCATTCATGCACAAAGTGCAGCACGTGTTCCCGTAACAGGCCTCGGCCAGCTGACAGACCCTTCCAGGTCAAACCCCCCGACGTGTTTTTACTCGTGAGGGTACAATGTGGTGCTTGTGCTCTGAGCTCTTTGCAGATTAAGGGGGATTTCATTATCCCACTCTGATTTCTCACTCTTAACAGCCGATAATGCTGTTTTGCACAGTGCTCATTGCATAACGGCCATCGTACTATTTGTGCGGAGCGACATGTGTAGTGAAGTTTAGAAGGCGGTTTATGGTTATTAGGTGGTCTGGAGAGTGTGTTTGCCCACAACAGGCTTACACATTGGTGCTTAGAGAGATTTTAGGGAGAGTAGACGCAAAACCCCCAAAAATCCATTGCAGGTGTTCTCTTACTTGAACATAGAGGTTCAGACCTTTCATCCACAGCCAACTTAAGGCCTCGTCCACACGGACGTTTGAAATGAACGCACTCTGGACGCCATATGCGTTTTTGTGGCGTTTGGTAGCGACGCTTGATTTTTGACGCCATTCGAACGCGCAGCCAGCCGAATGCCGGTGCTGATCGCCCGTGTGAACGCTTTGATTTGCTTCAATGAGCAGAAAAATGGGCGGCATTCAATAGGCGCTCACCTGGCGTCACGAACGCCAGAAAAATGCCTGGTTCAGACATCCGTGTGAACGAGGCCTAAAGGCCACATTTCGTTTACCAATAATGCCTTCAGCTTCATTTTTTACAAATACATCATTTGTGAATAAAAAAATGAAACGGTAAAATAATTTCAGTGATTCCTAACATGTATTACATACTTTCCACCCTTTCAAACACACAGATGGCAATCCAGATAAATTTTTGGCCCAACAATATCCAGTTTCCATTTTGTGTTTTTTCGTGTTGTTATATTGTGTGTAAAGCGCACAATTTCACTGATGCAAATCATAATTTTTTTCATATGGTCATCTCCACAACCTAAATCTTCACTTCAAAAGAAGCTTTTATTTATGTGATTTTCATTATGATGATAATGCAAATTTCTGAATGCAGCTCTGTGGGATTTCTCCCGTTATCTTAGTGCTTATTTAGTTCCTTGTTGGAATATTTAAACAATTAAAGATAAAGTAAACAAACGCTTTGCATTCAGATGTCCTAGGTTTGTTCAAGCATGTGGGAAACACTGTATTCAGAATTGATGATTTAGATGTGTTGATGGTGAAAGTTTCTAAATGCGCTAGTGCAGTGGTCCCCAACCCCCGGGCCGCGGACCGGTACCGGGCCATGGGTCATGCAGTACCAGTCCATGGGCTGCACAGAAAACAAAACATGGATGTTACCCACGTCATGTTGTTGGCTCCTTGTTGTGAAAATGCTGTTAATAAAGCTGTGAGTACACATTGGATTTATTATTATATTTTAAAGATACCTCATTATTATATTTTTTAAATATCCTAATTTTTATGCTTATCATTTATTTGTATAAGGGTCAATGACGTGTAAGGTTTTTCAACATGCCAATTTTAAAATACTAAAAATAAAAAAATCTTTTGCAACTGTTCAAACATTTAGATTGT
>JBBPDE010222510.1:0-13362 GCA_037974605.1 Nannopetersius ansorgii | reverse complement strand
ATTCTTTCAGGTTTGAAGATGTTATACATTTTCTATTCAAAAGTAAGTTTTGTTTTTATCTCACAGCTTTTAAAAGTTGTTAGGGAAAAAACAAATAATCAAAGCCTTCTTTGTAAAATTAATGACTTAGTGTGTCCATTATATATTATATATCGGGTTGACATAGAATTGCGATTAATCGCGATACATTTTTTCCAGATTTGCCATTAACTAGTTAATTTTAATTAATCACTTTACAGCCCTAATATACATACATACACACACATACATGCTCATAAACGCCGATCATTTTTGCTACCTCAAATGTTTCCATGTCTAATATGCAAGGAATGTCTAATTAATGCAAGAAATGTCTAATTAATGCAGTATTAATGGGCAAGCAGCACTCGAGAAATAGCTCCATTCTGGGTGTATCCATTGCCAGCAGCAGCAGCAGCAGTGGCCCTGAGCTTGGGGAGGTGGCTGTAATCTGTTTCCAGTGGCAGTGCTTGTAGACGCTGCCTGATGCTGCGATAGTGTCCTTAATCTGCCTCCGACAGCCTGCCACAGATCCGACAACCCGTACTGATTTTTCTCTTACGTAAAAGCCAATAGATAGGGGCCTGTCTGAGAGCAGGCTGGGCTGAATTACTACCCCACCATCACCGGCCTCCCACTATTTTCAGTCCTGGCTGGAGACGCTTCCTCGAGCTGACAATAAAGCACCGTCTCTGGACGCTGCCACCAACCGGCTTGAACCAACTGAACCCTACACTTATTTTTCAGTGACTAATCATGAAATTTTTAAGAGTCAGAAGATAGACATGTATGCAGAGGTATATTTAAGTGAAACATGGTTCCCAAACGGCAAAACACTGATCCTGAAAACACTTGGTTCCTCAGGTGAGGTGGAACATCAAGATGACTGATACAAAACAATGAGAAACTGCATGGCAAAACAACAGAAACGAAAGGGACTGTGGTGACTAAAAGCCAGTGGAAAACCCCTGACTTTTAGAGCTCGGCCTTCAGCTCTGACGCCTTCTGTGTTTTTCAGGTCTGGTTTGGCTATTTAATAGGTGAGTTGCAATCCCAGAGAAACATCATGACTCTGGTTAGGACCATAAATATCAAACTAGTGTTAAAATATGAGGTAAAAGTACCTGCAAGCCACCCTATTAGGCTAATACATTTTAGGCCTTTCTGGATTAACATTAGACATTTTGTGTTTTATTTTACTTTTGTAACAGACATGATTTTATATGACATTGATGACTTTGTGTATAGCAGTTCTTCAGTGACTACTGTATCTGGAACTTTCAGAAGGCCTAGATCAGGCCTATTCAAGTAGTGTCCCGTGGACCGGATGCGGCCCTTTTGAATTTTTTAGTTTTTTATCCTGCAAGACTGCCAGTAAATCAGTGTATGATTCGAGTGAAATAATAACATGACTGGCTGGTAGTCCCCCACTATTTTCATCAAGATTGGTTATCTGTTGTGTTGTATGCAATTAGCCAATCTGAGCACAGAAGTTACCATACTATTAGCCAATTGCAGGCTAACGGTCAGAGTTCTCGTTAAGAGAAACGGCTATTTTTGACGGTTAAAGCAGCACTGACATAAAGTCCATAAACAAAAAAGACGAAGGTAAGTCAGCTGCCACGCCCACTTCACAGGACGGGGAGGGGCTGATGCAGCCCTAAATGTGTTGAATGTAGCGAGATATAAAGTATAAATACTTTCACATAAGACTCCTTATGTGAAAGTATTAAAGGTAAAGAAAATGGATATGTGTCATTTTTTCATACTAATATAATATCTATTATCATCAAGAGTCATTTTAGCCAAATATTCTTTACCCAGTGACTTTCATATTCCACCCATTTGCTACTGAAGTCTAGCTTTGGCCTAGATTTACGGGTTTGTCTGCTGAACGTGGTCCTGAAAGTGATTGGACGATTCTGTTTCTTGTGTTGCTTTATCGTTTGAGTCATCTTAAGGCCTCCTGTCCCGGAGCCCTGGACGAGCTACAGTACCAGTATTTATTATTATTTTTACTACTAGGAACCATTAGGCCTTGTCTGAAGGCCAAGGTGACCCTGAGAGACGCTACATGGCAATACATGAATTGAAACCAAGGCTCTATATGCTCGCCAGCCATGTACAGGATAAAACACTACAGCTAAATAGAATGAGTGCCATCAAGAGGGGCCGGGATGGAGCTGGGACAATGGGCTGAGGAGCATGATTCCTTACCGATGTGCGAATTAATCAGTATGAATTATTTTGTAACTACTAGAAAAGTTGTATGTACGATGTTGCATGAGTGAGGAACTCTACCCTTAGCAAAAAGTAATATACTTGAAGTTCATTATATTAAGTATACTTGAGTATAAGTATAGCAAGTATACAGACCATGTACTTGTAGTGTACTAGAAAGTATATTGATTTAATACTTCTTCTGCCTAAATTGGAACAGTTTTAAGTTTATAAAAGTTTACTTTAAGTATACTTTATAAGGTAATTTTACGTTTACCAAAGTATAATTTCTATATTTTCTTTATACTTATCAGTATAAGTCAAGTATACTTCACTATAAAAAGTAAACTTCAATCAGTTTTAGTATAAAATATGTATACTTATTTGAATAAGCTACTTTTTGTTAAGTGTATGGGCCTCTGAGGCTAAGGGTCGATGGGTTATACCATCTGTGTTTACATTTGATGGGCTCTGCATTTGGTTTGTGGATGTGTAATATGGATTAAAACGCGTCAAACAGGTCCTCCCGGTAAACAGAGCCGGTAATCCTGTGGTCACATGATCATGATCTCTCAAAGCAAACAGGGGCTGGAAGCCAGCTGGATGCCGAGCGAGTCGCAGGGTCACTCTGCTTATTTTATGCATCTATGAGGCGTTGTTGGGATGCAGGCCATCTCTCCTGTGTCGGTGGTGGAAAATGGAGATGGCACGGGTGCAGGTAAACACTCATTATCATGGTATGTGTGCGAAGCTCCCCTGTGGGCTATGGAGACTTAGCACAGGAAATAGCATCCGTGTCGCTACATATGCAACAGAGAGCCGGGAAAGGGGCGAACGGGCTCCCGCATTACCTCGGCATGCGATGAGCAGTCTGGAGGAGAAAGAGGCAAAAAGAGAGCTTAATCACATCTGACAAGTCCCCCCAACCCTCCACCCCTTTACCCCCACTTTCCTAGCTTTCACTCTGCAGTCTGTCCTGGGCTATGCGGCTGGTGGTGCCTGAGTAGCAGGTGGGGGGTCTTGGTTAGCCCCATGTGCAGAATGGAGAAAGAGAGAGAGGAGAGCAGAAGAAGAGACGTGCTCTCCTCCTTTAATCAAGTGCGCCTGGGTGCACAGCACAACAACACGTCTCCGGCCAGGGGCCTCCTCGGCCATCTGTGGGACTGGGAGGGGGTACGAGGGCCACCCGTTCTCAGACCGGGGTCGCCAGGACAGAGCCTGGTACCTGGCACATGAGCCGAAAGGAGCCGCCAAGAAGTCAAGAAGATGGGTTAAGTCTAATTATCAGGGCAGTAAGTGTGCTTTCGCTTAGAGCAACACTGGGTAAGGTTTCCAAAAGAAGTTAATACAACAAAAAGCAGCAATAACTTTCTAGTGAGATGTTTAGGGGAGCATGAGTTTGGATCCTCTGCTCCTTGACACACTGCAGAGATCTCATGGCTGTGTTTCACTACAGCATGACTGACCACATATTGCCCAGGAATCAACAGAAGAGGACTTTTGCTAAACTTAAACCGAGATAAATCTCCCTCTGGAGACCTTCTTTAGGAGGAATGAAGGCTATGGACTGATGACCTGTTTCTGTGGCTATGACCACTGAGATTGGCTCCAGGAGCCCCTGGTTAAAGATAAGTGGTTTGGATAATTGACGGAAGGATGGATGTTCTAGTTTTTCAGGTGGATCGAGACATTTGAACAGTACTGTGTTCAAAGCAACTCCCGGAGAGAGGAGGAGGCAGTTAGCGGAAGAGGTGAAGGCGCTGATGATCCCACACTGCGGGTTTGATTACACACAGAGCTGGAGAAAGGGGAGGAAGGAGGTCGCTGTTTGTTTTCGAACAGCTCATCCGACCCTCAACCTCAGTGACATCTTTGTTTTTGGCAGGCGCCACAGTGTGGCGGACGGGTTCAAGACGCATGCCAAGCGCCAGCACGACTGGGCGGGGCTTCCCGCTTCCGCTGCCCCTCCTGATTCAGATGTCGCTTGTGTATTCTCCCCAGATCAAAGGCAGGTCACGTTAATTAGCAGATTTCACACTCCTCTGCTGTCATGCACCCCCTTCCCTCCCCCTCCTCCCCACCTCAGATGCGATGTCACCAAGCCACGAGACATGTTAATCACAGGGAGATGCCTCTGTGGAGTGTGCTGGCCAATCAGCCAGCTTTGCCAGGGGTCGCGGGCCAAGGTCGTTGTTGGGATTCCTGATGAGTACGTCCTTCAGGGCCTTTTGCATATGCCTGCTTCTGAACACTGCAAACATTTTGTATGGCCATACAAACAGACAAAGTGACTGTTTGCCTTCTTTAACTGCCAAAGTCAAGCCAAAGCCTTTTTTACAATCAATAGCAGTCGATTTTGTTCAATCTGATCTCACGACTTTTTGTGCATGATATACAATGTAATCAAAATACATGTGGTGATCATGCTCTAGGGCTTTTTTTCATGCTAGGACAACACTTCACTACCCAGTATTTTAATGCGCAGTGCATAACATCGCTAGTATCAGCGCTAACTGGTGACTGTTAAGGTTAGGGTTAGGGTTAGGGTTAAGCTTAGCGTTAGGGTTAAGGTTAGTGTTGGGGTTAGGGTTAGGGTTAGGGTTAGTGTTAGGATTAAGGTTAGGATTGGGTTTAGGGTTTACAGTCTCACGTTATTTCAATCTATCGCAGCACATATTTTAATTACATTGTATATCGTGATGGCTGCAAGAAAACTTGTGAGGCTGGCCTTGTTTTTTTCTACCTGAGCCTAATCCTTCCCCTCCTGTGATTGTATCGTTCACTCTGTCCCATCCACCTGCCTCAGGTTTGATGAGGGTGAGGTTTAAAAGTATCTCTTTGATCCACACCTGGGTTTTGACTCTGACAGTTGGACTGGGAAGATGGCCACTGTCACAGAAGAAGGGTGTTGGAGACCAGCCCAGGGCACTGAATTGCGGGAAACACTTCGAGGCCGTCTCACTCAATCCAATCTTCTTGGATGAGAGCACACACAAGTGTCTCCTTGCGCGAGTTGATCCTCCGCCACTTGGTGTGGTGTTAATCGCTCAGTATTAGCGCCACGTCGCGTCCCATGCATAAACAATCAGTACAAGGGCGAACTAGAGGACACGCCGGCGCTCCTATGACACACAGACCCCCTTAGCAACATGAAACTGCTTCAATGAGCTTGCCCGAGAATTCTTGAATGCCTGCTGATCTGTGGAAGCTGTAAATTGCCCAAAGAGCAAATTGGGGACAGTTTAGTTGTAGATATTTCCTAGCTACCAGATAGATCTCCCTCTATTGCACATTGCTCTCTGGGTTAAGGCTCCACATCAAGTTATAGCAGCACCACATCATTACAACCTGCCACTAGTGTAAGGCCATTGGGAACTCATTTTGTTTCGAGGAGAATATTAGCGTAATGGGGAGAGGGAGGATTCTTGGCCATGGATGATTGTAGCATCACTAGGGTTCACAGCATCTTCCCTATGGAAAGTCAGTTCTCGGACAGTTTCTTGCTACAAGATACGATAAAATAAACCTTTATTAGTCCCACAAGTGGGAAATTTGCATTGTTACGGCAGAAAGAATAAAGTTAAAAACAGACAAGATGAAATAAAGAGAAGATGGATCTATATGGAAAAAAAATGAAGATGGATCTATGTGGAAATCATCTACATAACATTTACAGTGTTTAAATATGCTGCATTAGAACCTCATGTAGTTTAAAGGGATTTCAGACTACATGTATAATGCATATTAAATGCAGACAACAGGAATCTTATATAGTTTTGCAACATATAAGAATTGTAGATGTGTGCTTTATTTATCCATCCATTATCTACCCCTTATTCCTGCATTCAGGGTCGGGGTGGGGGGGAGGGTTTTGGAGCCTATCCCAGCTGCAGTGGGCGAAGGCGGGGTACACCCTGGACAGTCGCCAGCACGTCACAGGGCCACATATAGGGACAGACAACCATTCACGCACACATTCACACCTATGGGCAATTTAGAGTACTCAATTCACCTATTCCCCAAAGCACACATGTTTTTGGTGGTGGCAGAGAAAACCGGAGTCCCCGGAGGAAACCCACGTGGTCACGGGGAGAACATGCAAACTCCACACTGAAAGACCCTGCTCCCAACCCGGGACTCGAACCCAGGACCTTCTCGCTGTGAGGCAACAGTGCTAACCCCTGCGCCACCATGCCCATACTGCTGTTTTATTTATACCTGAGGGTTTTTTGGGGGGGTTTGTGCCACATAAGATTTGTTTCTGCCAGTAAAGGTTTGGTATAAGACTTTTAGAAGTTTTATGCATTTCTTTTACATATGGGGACATTTGTATGTGTTGTATATAGTGGTTTAACCCTCTAGCCCTGTTCATTTTTACTATACATTCAGCTTCTTCGTTGCCACTTTTGGCCAATTGAAACCCATGAAAACTAAATTTTTTAATTACTTGTTATTTACACTGTTAATTCATACAATTTAGGATAATGTTTTCATTCTAAACTCAACACTTGAGAGATTTTTTGTGTAGTTTTTATTGTAAGTTTCTTCCAGATTATGTCATTTATCCATTTTTGGCCAAGTAAGCAATTTTGTATAACATTATCTATGTCAGAATTGTGTGATTAATTATTAATGCAGTATTAATGAAGTAAGCCATTATACTCCTAAGATTATTATATAAAATTGCTCACTTGGCCAAAAATGGATAAATTACATAATCTTGTAGAAACCACCAAACCTATATTTCTCAAGTGCTGAGTTTAGAATGAAAGCATTTGAAACTAAATTGTATGATTTAACATTGTAAATAACAAGGAATTAAAAAATTTAGTTTTCATGGGTTTCAATTGGCCAAAAGTGGCCACAAGGGACTTAAGTGTTACAATGGGATGTATGGAGTATATTACTGATATTATGGAGTAAATTATTGATCATTGGTTTGATAAGTTAAAAGTAAACAAAAGTTAAAATTGATTTGAGAAGTTAAAAATGAAAAGATCTGAAAAACTCCAGACTCTTGAGAACTTTCATTCCATTTGCATTAACAACTAAAATGGTAACAAAAAACAGAGTGAAATGGACAAAAATGTCCCACAGGAGGGCCAGAGGGTTATACAGACACTTAGGGCCCAAATCTACTATGGAGATACCCATGTGTTTGCAGTATTTGTTTTTTTAAGATTTTCTTGAATTTATTTGAATCAAATTGAATACATCTGGCTTCTTCTGATCGAAATGAATAAGTCATTCAGGCTTACATGCATGAAAAACAATTTGGGGTGGGTATTACGTGGCTTCAAGAGTGCTGATCTTTCAGCCTTTAACCAGACATAAAAATTCTAAGCGATTTCATCACATTGATTTGTTTGTCTGAAAGTGAAAATATGCAATATTCATACACCCAAAGATCCATGAAATCCAGCGGACCACTGTTCTTGGATCAGCTACTTGCTCAGGGAAGCCCCTGCAGCTGCCTTTTAAAAGCATTACACAGCAACACTGCTCCGCGGTCTCACCTCTCCCAGAGTTGTGCTATTCAGTGTCAAGCGTAATCCAATTAGGACCGAAGACACTCGCTTCAGATGTTGCCAGAACAACCTGAAAAAGTCTTCAAAGGCACCAGGTTGTGTTTGCGATGAATAAGAACCTCTTGTTGAGGCTGTTTAATCGCAATCGATCTCCTGTCGTTTTGATGCGATTCACAAATTTACACCAAATCAATGGGGCCACTCTAAGGTCAGTCTGTGTGTGGAGGTTTCGGGAGCCCTCCTCTGCTAATCCATGGAGAGGCCAGACTCTGGGTGCAAAAACCGAGGTGGAGGATTCAGAACAAAGGAAGAAGGTCTGAATTAAGGAGGGAGAAAGGAGCTCTGCTGGGAACCTGAAGCAGTCCCCAGAAAGATGGGATTCCTCCCGGGCCCGGATTACCTTGCTGTCAGAGACCGTGGACCCACCCCGCAACTTCATTAAGCCTTCGACGGGCCGCAGGAGGGGCACGAGCCTCCCAGCTACCCGGCCCTGGCTCCAGGTGTATCAGCGCAGCAATTAAGGGAAGCAATTAGAGCCCATTCACTTCTCCAGGCTACTGGCAAGAGATAAGCTGTAAGCCCAGACTTAATTGGATCATTGAAACGGAAAGAGGTGGAAGGGAAACAAAGGAAAGCATCAAGCAAGATAAACCCTTACGCATGCATACAAAAAGAAGGTAAAGAAGGTTATTCACTCTCATCTCAGAAGATCTGAAGACCCAGATGGAATCCTTGACTTTGACCCCAGTGCGGATTCATTCAAAAAGAGATACATTGTGTCACGTTACGGTAATCACAGACACTCCTCTCTGTAGGAAACAAAGACAGCAAGGCTAATGAGTGGCTTGGGCTATTTTTAGAGCCCTGGAGCTGTATTACAGAAACTTCTTAATTTGAAAATCCTATCTTAACTGTGTGGTAACTGTGGTATCGTCAGTTTAGGATCTTATTTAGGAAAAAAGCTGTTACAGAACAACAATTCCTAAGACAAATTTCCTATCCTAACTTAAATTAAGAAAAGTGTATTACAGAAGCATCCTAACCTCAAAAAGTCATACATTAACTCTTCTAACTTTAGGAAAACCCTAATTTTAGGAAAACCCTAACTCTAACTCTCCTAACTCTCGCCAGCTGATTATTTAGGCTACGGGTAATTTGGCCCGTCGGCACTGGGCTCTCCCTCCCGGCTGTGGTACTATTAACAAATGCATTTTTTTAGCTAAAGGTGATTTTCAAAATGAAGTGTGTGACTGTGTGTGTGTGAGTGTGAGAGAGTGTGTGTGCAAGTGTGTGAGTTTGTGTCTGTGTGAGTGTGTGTGTGTCCCTATACTTTTCTCAAAATAGTTTTCTATGACAGCTCTGTCCCAATACTTTTGGCCAATTCATCTGGCTTAAAGTTCAGAGCATGACATTGTTTAATATCCATATTCTGAAGACAGTAACAAAGATACTCTGACGATACAGTGTAAAGTTACGGTGGCAGCAGGTAACAGTTACTTTGCGAGATCACATGTTGCCTTAGTTGCTAGATAACAGACATAAAAGTCGAACATACATGTTAGATCACTTATTTAGGATTCCTAAATAGAGATAAGATAGGATACCTAAATAAAGTTAGGATTTGCTTCTGTAATTCCAAATTAAATTGCCATATCTTAACTTTACACTTAAGATAGGACTTAAGATATACTTCTGTAATACAGCCTCTGGATTGCAGTCCTTGATTTTGACTAGTGGCAAGTAAGCTAACGATGTTGTGTTGTCTGAAAAATCTGATTGTGGCCTGACACTGCATTGAACTCCCTGCTCTGTGGTGTCTGCGTGGTCTTAGTGAGGCAGTTTGAACCGGAGTAGTGCCTGCAATTAGATAATGGAATCGTTTTGTCTCCGCCTGGCCCCTTGCCTGCCCTTTCCTTCAGCTTGCTTGTGAAATTTCCTCAATGAGCTCCCTTCTTTTCCATTGTTTTGCTCGCAGGCGTACGCGGATCCTAAAATGGCCTTGTTTGCTGTCGCGGTGAATGGGACGTGTTAGTCAGCGCCGAGTCATCTGAGGCCATGGCGGACTCTAGTAAGTGCAGCTGGGTAATGTGTGAGTGAGTGTGTGTGTGTGTGTGTGTGTGTGTGTGTGTGTAGAAACCAGGCCAGCTGTCATAAAAGTGCTGGCGGTCAGAGTTGACGGTCTGTCATGGTGACTCTTCCCCCGTTCTGCAGCCATGTGAGAACATACGAGAGCCTCTCCGAGGCCACTCCAGGGGCGTCTGTCTGGACGTATCGGGCCTGCATTTGTCTGCATCTCCATGGGACGCTTCACATTCCCCTTATCCACATAATCCGCGTCTGTCACTGAGGGAGATCTCCAGCCAGGCTCAATGCTGAAATGCAAAAGCAAGAGGGGCATCTTCTTACAGCCTTCACATCTCACTGACCTGTTGTCATACTAATGTCATACCCTCCTATACTAATCCAGCTGATGTATACAACATATTAAATGGTGAAAATACCTTAAATCTATGCAACGTATTATAATAATACAGTTGTAGGAATATTAAAAGACTATTGTTCATGTTTTTACTTGTTTTACAGGGTCCATATCGCACAACAAGGCATATTTATTTGTGTGGAAGTCTGGTTCCTATCAACACCAAAAATCAGGCAAGATTCTCTAGAGCAAAACATTTTATCGCAGACCATTTTGAATGACTTTATGTCTTTTAACGATGCAAAGAAATGTGACGAATTCGGTGGGATGACTTGTCAAACTGCAGGTTCTGCACTAGAGCAGCTTAAAGGTCCCATGACATGCATATTTTTAAGGCTTTTATATAGGTCTTCATGGTCGCCTAATACTGTATCTGAAGTCTTTTTCCAAAGTTCAGCCTTGGTGCAGAATTACAGCCACTTCGAGTCAGTCCCACAGTGAGATTTCCAGGGGTTTCTGTATCTGTAGCTTTATATGATAATGAGGAGGAGAAAGGCGGGGCAAGGAGGAGAGAGGCGGAGCAAGGTGGAGGGTGGGGCAGAGACCAGACAGCTGGTAAAAGACAGTTGTATTAGTCTGTGGTGAGATGCTCACTACCTTTACATTTGCGACAGTAGCCTGCTAACTGGGCTGTTAGCTGTTACAGCCACATTCTAAGGGTAAAAAGCTTGGTAATCATACACAGCAAAGCAACAAAATTATATAGCGTTAAGTTGACTTACTTGTCCGAGGTTTGTAGCTGAGCCAAGGAGAGTTGGAACTGATCCAGACTTAATTTTCAGCCGTTCAGCAAGACCAGGTCTTTATTGTGTTGGTGCGTTTCCAGAGAAATTAAAATGAACCCACTGGTTCATTTGAGGCTCGCATGAATATATAAAATACATTTGTGCTCATTTGTACATCTAAGCACTGAGCAAGTGCCATGCTTCACTCGTTTGCAAGCCATAAATTCTCTAGAGACTCTCTAGAGTCTCTCACACATAGCACTGACAGTCAGTGGAGCTAATATTTTAGGAGGCGAAATTCTCTGGGTGGGCAAACCATGAGAAAGGGGAGGAAACATTTCCCTGTATGACGTCAGGATGATCAAAGCACTCTTTACCTATCACCATTTCTGGCCACTGCGGGACCGCAGGCAGGCTAGGGGAACTCGTGTTAATATTTAAAAAAATTTCATAAAGTGACATTTTCATGTCATGGGACCTTTTTTGCTGTTGGTTCAAATGAAGAGCTTCTGCCTATGAAAGGAAACGCTGCACTGCAGTTTCACTGTCACACCATTCACTGTGGATGGCACGTGGCGAGAAGGCGCAGAGACCCGGTGTACAGCTCATGCCCTCCAATCCACACCTGCAACCCAAACAATGCACAAAGACCTTGAGAAATAGGAAACGTGTGTTCACCACCACCATTGAGAGAGAGTTTGTGTGTGTGTGTGTGTGTGTGTGTGTGTGTGTCACTCAGGGCTTCCTTTTCCTCTCCCCTCTCTGGCCCTATAACGCAGGAAGAACACAGGATGAAAGACAAGACAGCCTGCCTCGTTCTCCTCGCTCTCTCTCTCTCTCCTTTTCTCCTCTACGCTCTTTCTGCCCCGAGCTGAAGCTGAATGGAAGACAAAGCGACTTAATCCCCGCCCAAACTTCGACCCAGCCACTCGTGCAGCCGTGCAACTTTCCCTCAAAAAGAACCCGAGCCCTGAGCCAAACGCATGCGGGTGACTCGCAGTTTTTCATCAGCAAGAAAGAGCCAAAGTCTGGGACATGTTCTCGCCCTGTGCAAGCTTTTGCAGGGGGTGTTTACTTACGAGTGGAGGGCGAGAGAAATCGCTTCCTTTCAAGTTCCTCTTCAAAGGCTGGTCTAACATTCGAAACCAGGCACGGAGAGGAATTAGCGGCCTCACTCTTTCCACGCGAGCTGCAGGTGCGCGTTCCCGCGTGCTCCTCTCAGGGAAAGAAGGTTTGTTCGAGAAAGAAAGAGGCTTTTGATCAGGCCAGTGATTTCTGAGCAGACGTTCTGTTTACAAGGTCAAAGAAACGATTTTGTTGATCATAATTGGCCATTCATGTGTCTACTTTGGTCGGACTGAACATGCTTTTCAGCAGCAAACGCCAACATTGTCATGAAATGGGTGGCGTCCCAAAGTGTGGAGAAATGTCCACAACATGTAAAGGCAGAGATTTTCACATGTCATTTTTACCAAGTCCAAGTCAAGTCTCAAGTCTTAGAGTTTACAAACGGCGACTCTAAATGTGGGATGTTTGAGCTGGAAATGTTGAGCTCTAAATGTTTAGAAGATATGGTAATTGGCCACGCCACACGATTACAATTGGCTATTACTCAGCAGGGGGCGGGACTGCGTACTGTGATATGCCCTCACCGACATGGAGGATTTGCCTTAAAAGTGTTAAATATGAAAAATATATCTCTCACTCTAAATGTGAAACTCCACAGTTAGGTTGGGCTCGGTAACATCTTTCCAATGACCCCTCGAAAACCGTTATTAGCTGAAAACCGTTCATCTCGGACAAAAGTAATGGGACACGGGCGAGGTGGACGGTTTTCGGGTCATTGGACAGAGTGCGAGATATAAATAAATAATTCCATGCAATGAACATGGCTTACGAGTTATGACTCACGAATCACAGCTCGGAGTACGAGTCAAGTCTCGAGTCGTTGAGGGAAGTCTGAAGTCGAGCCACAAGTCTTTGTGCGACTTAAGTGCAACTCAAGTCCAAGTCTCAGACTCGAGTCCCATCTCTGTGTAATAATACAATATTCTCCAACTCTGAAACAGCCGCTCCGGAAATAAATAAGAACCCACTTCAATTCATTTTTAAATCAGCATCTCTATGAGTGTGAAAACATTCCAGTCCAGTGTCTGTTCAATTCCTACACAAACACCTCATTCTGCTTTATGGGGGACTGATTATCGATCACCTGAACCACATTTTATTTAATGAGGAAAAGTATAAAACACTGCTGTAATCGACACTCTCCTCTCACACTGAGACCAGTTGGATGGTGAAACACTACTAGAAGTTACCAGTGTTGGGCACATTACTTTAAAAAAGTAGTTAGTTATAGTTACTAGTTACTTCTTCCAAAAAGTAACTGAGT
>JBBPDE010222470.1:0-13365 GCA_037974605.1 Nannopetersius ansorgii | reverse complement strand
GGTTGGATAACTCACATTTTCTGGGTTTGTGTGTGTGTGTGTGTGTGTGTGTGTGTGTGTGTGTGTGTGTGTGTGTGTGACTTATGTGCCAGGATATATTATAGAAAAAGGGCAAGTCAACAGATGCCATGTGATACTTTAGGCCATGTTCTGCTAGTGTCCTGGCATAGAGGTCGCACTTCATAATTTACATGATGTGCAGAAACACTGTCCTGTAAGTGTGTTTGTATTTAACACTGTTATATTACACTACTGGACGCATTTTGTATAGGGACTGAACTATTATAAATAAGGATGTTATTTCATTATTTCTTTTTACCTCAAAAACAGGGTCTCCAGTGAAACGGCTTAAAGCGGCAAACTCCAGGATAATGGTGCCTGCACAGGCAGTACAGGTGTCTGTCTCAGTGCCTGTTCGAGTCTCAGGACCCTGAACTCCATGGCGCAGGTTGACCTAAGTAATAAAAATATTTTAAAAAAGAATACAAATGGGTAGAATAAGAAAACATCACAATTAATAACAAAATAGATGCTGCTCTTAAGTCTTTAATTTTAAGGTTAAGAAAGATTCATACATTTACACAAATGTTTAAAGACTTTTAAGAAAAGCATGAATTTTTTTACATGACTTTTTTTGTTTAAAAATATTAGGTGGTGAACACTGCCAAGACTGCTGAGAGTAACCAAAGAACATTCTGTCATCAGAGTGATAATATTTCAACCAGATGGCTGCTGTGTGTGGAAGTGTGTGTGTTAGAGAGGGAAAGAATAAATATTATAAAGAATGTATAGTTTTATTATAATATTCAAGGACCTTTCTAAAAGCTCCTTTCCCTTTTCTGTCTTGAATGTTGTGTGTCTAATACAGAGCAAACCCTGCTAAGATAACTAGAAATGATCATGTAACTTCACAGTATGAATTTTGCTTTCCAAAATGGGTCAACTTTCAGGGTCTATGCAAACATAGCATGCTGTGTGTGTGTGTGTGTGTGTGTGTGTGTGTGTGTGTGTGTGTGTGTGTGTGTGTGTGTGTATTTACACAAGATAATTCTACTGCTAGTGTGGCAGATGTGGAAAGCAGTCTACAGATGTGTACATGCTGTCCAATATAAAACAGGCCACTTTTAGTGTTTAAGGTAGAGGTGTGCATGCGTGTGTGTGTGTGCGTGTGTGCGTGTGTGTGTGTAGTCACACAAGGACATGCTAGATCATTTTTAGGGTTAAATTTGATAGGTGTGTGTATGTGCAAAGCAGAGTTACAATTTGAAACATTTTGTATTTACATTAAATACTGCAAATAAGAAGAAAGTGCACATAAAATTAGCAGCAAATGTTTCACATTTACATTCATGCCACTTGAAGGGTCGTGTCTGCATAGGACAATGTCTGTGTATCTGACAGTAGATGAAGTAAATGTAAAATTGTGTCTGTGTGTGCATGTTTGTATACTCACTCTGGGATAAGGGAGGCCACTGCTGGTGTTGAATGCAGGAAGAAGTCTAAGCCCTAGGTCTTTGGCCATCTCCAGGAGTTCATCCTGATACCAGAGCATGCTGTTACCTCTATCTTTCAGCATCACCGCCATGGAGTGACCCCCCAGCAGTCCTCTACACACACAAAGAAACAACCAAACTTAAAAGGAATGACAGCTATTAATGCCTTGCTAACACTAACTAAGAAATTTAATTATCTACATGAGATAAGAGGGTGCTAACTGCTCTTCTTTGTGAACCCCTTTTTCTTATATTTCTGCAAAAATATGACATACGCAAGAGATGTTAAACACCCTAGGAGTGTATATATATATATATAAAACTCATTTGAGAAATGAATTAAATACAAAAATATACATGGCCGCTTATGTAATGGTAGAAAATTATTTCAATACAAAAGTATAGGAACCTCTAGCATTAATTTTAAGGTGAAATTCGGTGTTTACAATCTATTAAAGTCTCATCTTTACAACACATTTGTTGAAGTGTATCATGGCAGAGACTGCGGAGATTCCTGATGACCTCAGAAAGAGATTTGTTGATGTTTAATGTTTACATTTGTTGAGGCTGGAAAAGGTTACAAAAAGACCTAAGTGTACAATAGTGCACAGAAGGAGGAATTAGCTAATAATCCTTCAAGCGGATGAGCCAAACTGGTCAAAACTTACCAGAAACAATAAATAAATTACCATGTATAGAATTTGGGTCTATTGTGTATGTTTCATCAGCACTCCTAAGAGGCTGACCAACAACATGCATCATTACAAGGAGACCTAGACCTAATTATACATTTTTTTGTCTGTCAGAACTTATTCAATCTTAGAGAGTTCTTAATGTACTGTCATATTTTTGTCATAATGCCCAACCTGTGGTGTCTGATAATCTTCTTGAAACATTTAAATCTTGAAGGTTTTGTTCTTAAGACAGTACTAAGACAATTCTGTTACAGGGTCCTTGTTATAGAGTTACTGAGGTGCCCAAAGTTAACGCTTTTATTACAATAAATCATGATATACTCTCCTCTCTCATTTTTCTGGCCTTTGTTTAAAGCTTACATTATTATTGATATAACATTCTTGCTCTACGACAGCAAACTTCAAAAGCAGATACTGCATTGCAAGGTGTCATCTAGGGATAATGACAATAATTTTACATTTGCATGATCATCATTCAGTAAATACTTAGAGCAAGAAAATTAGTATTTTGTGTAGTTTATCTCTGCTCTGTCATCATAACAACATAATATCTATATAATAAATAGGAAAAGCCCTAAATACAATGCATTATAATGTTCAACATTTCACAGTCATCTAGTCACTGAAAGAGATCATTTGCTCACCCCAGCACTCGGATGTTGGTCTCAAACACTGACACCACAATGTCGTTGTCCAGACGCACGTCCTTCAGCACCCTTTTCACAGATTCCTCAAACTCCGTCGTCTTATTCAACAGCTGGATGTCCAATGCAGACAATGTAGGATTTGTGATCAGTTCACACAAACAAAGATCGGATTCTTATATTTCACTTAATTATTACTCACCACCAGCGTGTCAAGTGTGTCAATGAGGGTCAGTGAAAACCTGCCATACACAAACACACCACAGAGAAAACATGAAACGTCTAGCCTTCCAAGCTTATATGGGTATTTCACAATGCAGGATTATGAGTAAGCTGGATTGAAGTCTAAATTTGAGTCTAACGTCAGAAATTCCTCAAAGGAATGTTGCTTTGCTCTCTTACAATTGGATAGGCTCAGTCTTAAACGCATGCTTTTTCTTACGGCTATGTCACGTAAATGAGTCATAGTAATCCTTATTTATATTAGTACAGGAGCTACAAGACTAACGTTACTAACAAACTCCAGAGTTAATACTCACCCAAATAATTTCTGTATATTCATTCATAAAACTTCTCCCAATCTATTAAAACTGTTTCCAGTGTAGTCAAACATTTTATACAATAAGGTCTGCTTTAACAAACTGCCTCAGACCTAAGAGTGCTAAACGGTCATAAACACAAAGTAATCAGATCCAAAGTCAGACACCCCCCCCCCCCCCCAACAACTGTTTTGAAAAAATCAGCTCAGGTGTAACAGTTTACATCTAGTCATACTGTGTCCTAAACCACATTCACAAAGTTGTGTACCTTAATGAAAACCTGGAAGCAAGATGAGAGACGTTTGCGGATATATTTAATCAGAATCAATTTGAGTGAGTGTTGACTTTAAGTCCCTGTTATTGTCTGTTTTGTCACTTAAGTTATTACTAAAAAAAATCTAAAATGTGGACACCAAACATGTCTTGGTGGGTCGACTGAGCACACGTGGAAATTGCACAGTTTTCTGTCAAACCATTTTTAATTATCAGGGCAAATTCAAAACTTTGAATTCAGAAATTTGTGAAATATTTCTAGGTATTTTCCAAAACCATCATAGCATTAAGATGATTTTCAGTTTTTGACACACAATATGTTCTAAATGATCCAGAAACTCCTATTTGCTGAATTTAGGTATATTATGATGCACTCATTCATTACAACACAGATGTTCACTTGCACACAAAGGGCTTGTATCAGCTACATAGAAAAGCACTGCCAACAGAATCGAGCAACCAACTGTCACCATGTATACATGAGCACAAAGCAGCACACATCTGTGTAGCAGTGGAACAACATCCCACCCATTTTGCAAGTTTAAATGGCTTTTGATTCAAAACTAATTGCACTATCTGACGGTACTACTGTGGCTGAACGCAACAAAACTCTATGGAAGAATAGAGGCTGTTACTTTGACAAAAGGCAACACATTCTGTATTCATACACTGGTATTCAGATGAAATTCCAGATGAGCAGGTGTCTACAAACTTTTGGGAAACAGTGTAGTTTTAGAATCAACAATATTAATGATATTTTATTATAAAACTAGCAACACCTATAGGACCCCCCTGTCTGGCCTACCTAATCCATCAAATATTTTTTTTCTGAGATTGAGTGTATATCCTACATGCTGCATCTGGACTAATTCTACCATTCACATGGAGTCTCTATGTGCGCCTTTCTCTGAACGTACTTCCCCAAGGCGTCATCCACATCTCCTCTACTGGGCTCCAACCCTCGTACTCGTCCTCGACATGTCAAAGGCATCAGTTCATCTGCTGGGTAGGCATGGTCCTAAAAAAGAATGAATAAGAGAAGAAGGAAGAGAGGTACATGAAGTACATGAAAGGGAGAGACAGATAATGTGTGAAGAAAGAAAGGAAGAGAAAGACAAAAAGGTAAAACAGAGAAAAAGACAAAGAGAAAGGAGAAGAGAATAGTATAGCAAGAGAGGGGGCAAGGGGACAAAGAAGAAATGAAAAAACAAAGTAAATAAATGTAGAAGGAGAGTGAAATGGATGGAGAGAAGTTTGGGGTGAAAAGGTAATAAAAAGAGAGAATGATTAGAAATGACACAGATCCACCAATGGTCTCTGTATTATTTCACCTCCACAGCCCCTCCCTTCCTCAATCCCAAAACACACTTCCAAATGGCACACTGGGGCATTAGCTGAGTCTAGCCTACACGTGGCATCACGTTTCAAAACCCTATGAAAATCCACCCAGAGCCACTAAGCTTAGTAATGTGTCAGCGACAAATAAAGAGGATTTCAGTCTTATGAACCCACTGGGGAAACGGTCTACGCATTAAAACTGTATTTTAACACAGAAAAGACAAAGACGTGAAAATAAACCTACCCAAAACAGCCAAATCTTATTTTAGGACAAATTAGGGCATATCTTAGACAATGCAGGGCCGGGCCATTTATGTTATCTATGCTAATCTCTACTGAGGTTTTTGCTGACGTGACACAAAAGGCTGACTGTAGCTGTTGCGTCAGGGCTCAGCTATATGAATAGTATTTATTATAGAAAAATATATATTTATATCTTATGTAAGATATAAGTATAATAACACTTTTCTTAGATACATTCTTTGCTGTGCACTATGGAAATATAACTGTTATATCACTCTTCTCGAGAACAGAGAACTGCTGTAACTGCTATTACCATGTAATTCTGATAAGCGTGGTCAAACATCTCAACCACTTGATTCCTGTAAGAGAAAACAAAGTCATGTAAGAACACACTACATTTTGCAACTCACAAGTTCACACAGAGCAGATGTCTAATGAACAGACTACACACCTCAGTCTGTGCTTCTCGTCTCTGGTCATGGATTGAGAGAGCCGGACACAGATGCCCAGCAGCAGCAGCAGCACAAAAGCAGGAGACATCATCGCTGGACGAAACATCCACAACCTCCACATGACTCTTATATAGCACACTGTCACAAAAAGTAGCCTTTTACCATGACTGTACTCAACAAGTCATTCTGTCCAGCAGCCACTTTAGAGTCTATGCTGCCTTAAGAGCCAATAGAATCCATCTTCAAAACATATTTAAACTCGCTAATGGTTAAACACAAAACACCACGTTCCAGCTGTGCAGACTGCCTTCTACCTGTCAGTGGTCCATGTTGACAGAAAATGGCTCTTCCAAGCAATTTTTCAAGTATTTTCTAGTTCTATTGTCTTAAAGTGCACAAAAAAGATACACAAGCTTAAACAAGTGGTCGTTTATTATTCCAACACTATCCCTTTTAAAGGATCACCAGATCTCTCCGCCACACCTGCCTGCCTTTACAGATCCCGGACCTACTGGGCACACCTGACACGCTGGCATGTTACACGCCAGTGCCACAACACAAAATAAACGACAAGCGTCCAAGTAAAACAAGCATAGAGGGAGCGTCTGGTGTATCAGTTTAAACACAGACTGAAACAGCAGCTGCCATGAATAACCACCCTAGCAAATCACTTCACTTTAAGTTACGCTACGTACGATACTGGTCTGAAAGTATCCATGAAGAAAATAATTACACTTCTATCAGCTACGTTCACCTGAAAACAGGTGAGCAAATACCAGCCTGAATTGGCAAGCCAACGGAACGTAACTGTCTATGCAAGCGGAATCTTCCGTAATTGCCTTGCTTTCCATTTAACCGTTCATGGCAAAACTCAAGAACCCTAAGAAACACTGACAGTGAAACTGAGACCCTCTCCGACTAATGTAGTTAATAACGACGGCTACTTTCTGCTGATATGGTATCTTGACAGCTGGGTTTGTTGTCCCAGTCCCAGTACTGCTGCTGTTCCAGGTCCAGCAGGCTGAAGGCAAAAGCTACTGTTAGCTGTCTGTCTCGCTAATTACCCAGACCAGACGCTTGTAGAGCTCTGTCGTGGATGAGGAGTCAGTTCGGGTTGATGTTGAGCCTCCTAAAAAGCAAGGTCTGCCACTTTTCCGTGCCTCATGTCAAATAAACTCTGGTACTCCTCGTTTTGGTGGATTGGTAGCTAAATCACCGGATGCAGCTTCAGTAATTTCTTCAGAGACAGACGTCACACGACCACATCCGGGTAACACACAACCTGACGTCGGCTGTTTTCTTTTTACACGAAAAATGTTTTTTCTTTTACGGTTTTATCGAAACGAACTACGATATTAGCTTCTGTCCGCACATTATGTGCATGTAATATGTTGTTAAAGCTTTACAAAAACCTGAAATTTTTTTTCTGTTACAAAACCTTCAAAAAGAGCTTTCACTGGACAACGTGTTACAACTCTAAACGCTGATATGTCCGTTTTTGCTCCTTAAAGTGTAGCGTTTTTTGTGGTTCACCTTTAGCTTAGGGCGTATTTTTTTGTGTCAAACATACAGTCATCAAAAATACTTTTTGTCAGTGGAAATGTAAACAAGCTTTATTGTAACTGACAGCTATGCTGACAAATCGTAATGACGTCTACACGTAGATGACGCCCATTAACCCGCCCCGGATAGCGTCTCCCACAGAAGAACTACAATCTGGTTATGGACTACACTTCTTGAGTCTGCATGTGACTACCGTATGGCTTCACTAATGAAAAATCAGTAAACGTTTAGATGCTGCTGCGTTCTGACTGGAGCTCCTAGACCAGGAAAGACAGAGAGGACTAATCCAAATAAATAGGCAAATACAATCGGTATGTTTATTGAATTCAGTCCTTTACTTTTGGATTTCTGTCGTTCAGTACACACAGCCAGATGCAGTGAGGGCAAAACAATATGCTTTATGTTTATTGAATTGAGTATTGTTATGTTTATTGAATTGAATATTGTTATGTTTATTGAATTGAGTCCTCTTATTTGTTGAATTGAGTCCTGTATCTGTACTGTCCTGTATCTGTATTTCTCTGTTTAGCACACACATCCAGATGTACTTGTACTTTCCCCTTAAAGCAGGAGTTCTCAGTAAGCTGGATAACTTATATTCCAAGTGAGAAATATAGTTTGAAATAGAAATTAGGCAGTATAACTATATAGAAACATATTTCTATATAGTTTCATAGTTATGATTGAACATGAATATGCATAGTTTGTGACTATGTAAAATAACTGTTGGACACCTGTGTGACTGCACCTGATTTGTTACTGTGTAACTAAAGACAAATTCTTTCAATGTAATCTACAATGTAACAGAAGGCAAAAATCTTTGACCAGTGCAGTCTAAATGTAAGTGTCGTAGAGAAATCCTTGACCACTTCTCCTTATACTCAGTCTTTTGGTTTGCGAAATTCTTAAGACAGATTCATTTCTTCACTTTATAATGGACGAGATGTTGTCTGTTTTGTATTGTGTAGCAGGGATGTCTCCTGGTTCTGGGCAGCTCACTGGGCTGGTAGCAGCTACATTCACTCCACTCACTCTAGAAGGGTAAATAAGGTTTTCCTCTTCATTTTAGTATCAAAATATTATATTAGGCGTAACAAAACTGATACGCCCCTCAAGTTCTTCTGAGGGTCTTTATGGTTTCATCCTTTGTAGAAACCTGTGTCAGTGAACAAAAATGTCTGGGTGTGTCCTGTAAAAGTAAAGTGGACATGGAGGGGACAGCGGTTGTGCTGTTCACAATCCCACACAGACCAGGCTTTTTCTCTTAAGTCACTTCATAATTTTATATGTAGGCATTTTAAGGGCACAATTTTGTATGTTCTTCTTAGACAGTTAAATTCAGTTTGAGAGCTTGATTTGACCTAAATAGAACATCATACCAAACCTGAATACATGTGTATTATTTCACCCTTATAGTCTGTGATCTATCTCTCCTGGGTGATTAAAACATTTGGTTGCTCTCCATGCCCCTCCAAAAGTGCATGGTTTACTAGTAAAACATAAGAGACTAGAGCTGAAAAAACCCAATCTTTTGGTGTCTGGAGTTAAGATAACACTTAGTAACACGCACATACAAACACACACTCTGTAACATGTCCGGACATAGACAACAGAAGTCATTTTCACAGTTAATAACACATAGCACCCACTGTTCTAGTGAAATGTGATAGGCATCTTCCTACAGCATTACATCTTGAAATAATGTATTAAACAGATTTGCAAATAAATCATGTATAAAAATGCATTAGGTATAAAGCGGTGATCAACAATAAAGTTCAGTTGGATAATGAACCATTTTTACCTTTGTGATCTAATGTGTTAGTGAGGTCCTGCTGGTTGTGATTTACTCCCCACTCTAGAATTTATCTGCAGATAGCTGTGGAAAAGTATTTTCCACGTTCAGAACCATGACACTTAAATATTAATGGAAAATGTTTAGAATTATTCTCAGACAGTCGGAATCCAGGAAACCCCACAACTGAGACAATTGGAAATTAGAATCAGTGGTGGCTTGGGCTACCACTGAACATACACTCTTGTGTATAAGTGAGAAAGAAAGAAACAAAGTAAATGTCACTAAACGTATTCAATTTTCTGTTTCTATTGTGTTCAGTGAGCTTAACCTGCCAATAATTGGGCCATATATTGACTATCTGTTGGAGAAGCAGGGAGTGCGCAGTGTGTTTGGTAAGTACTACATGTGCAGAGAGACAGAAAGAAAGAATATTATTCCTAGTCTAATCTGTCTCATGTACATGTTTGGTCTAGTGAACGGGACCACTGGAGAAGGCTGCTCTTTCAGTCTGGAGGAAAGGAAGCAGCTGGCAGAGGAGTGGTGTCGGCAGGGCAAGGGGAAGTAAGCACAAAGTCTTTAATGGAGAGAACCACTTTCGCTGTTGTGAATTACATACACTAGTTTCTTCTGGTTTAAACTGCAAGTGTGCATTTGTTCAGGGATGTGTATATGCGTGTGTGTGCATGTGTGCGCGTGTGTGTGTGTTTTGTCAGACTTGACCAGGTCATTGTTCATGTTAGCTGCTTGAACGTAAAAGACTCTCAGGACCTGGTGAGCATTCTGCTGACTGTGCTTTTTCTTATTCTGTCAAGGGAAAAAAATAGAAAAATATTTTCCAATCAAGTCTGTTCAAAAACAAGAACTTCAGATTTATACTGATTTACTATAACTGCAGTTCTTGCTGTCAGACTGTTAAAAACCTTCACACATTTCAGACTAAAATCACTCTACATTTCCTACTATCAGCCTGTAAATACACACACCAACTGCAGATTCACACTGGATTAAATCACTGAGTATTTCTCAATGTCAGACAGTAAAAACTACACACCTAATGCTGATTCATACAGGCTTAAATGTACATATCCTTCTGTGGTAAACAATCTAGCTCCTATATAAACATACTATATGGGAAGACCTCACACTCTGTGTAGATAATAGTGCTGCACATTTGTTTGAGCTCATAGATTTAGGAAGATCTATATGAAGGTTTCAGATGGATCCAGTTAGAACTGTAGTTATTGCATACATTTTTGCAATAAGTAATTAATACTTATTTTTGTTCAACGATAAACATATCACTGTTGGTTAAAAGGTTTTTTTGTAGGGTTTGCTATATCTGCATTTTGGTGTACTGTACCGCTCACTGTCCCACTTCCACGGCAGTGCTTTTCTGCACGTGCAGAAACCCAGTGGTTGTGGCTGACATTTCAAAATGAGGAAAAAGTGTCCCGTGTTTCCTGCAGGCACACCACGCTGCCTTGAAAGGAGCTGACGCCATTGCAGTTAGCGCCCCCTTTTTCTTCAAACCAACCAATGCAGGTTTGAGATCTTTGCATTTTCTGTTTTATTTTGCACATTTTCTAATTTTCCACCTTAAGATATCTTTCAAAGTCAAAGTGAACTTCCATACCTTAAAGAAAGGAGGAAGCAACCATTTGTATGCACTATTTTCACTAAACATTTATGCACAGTGAAATCATTCAATTGTTCAGAATGGGTTGATGTGCACTTACTGATTTAAATTTCTTTACAATGGAGGGGAACCAGGAATTTTGATGTCTACAATGCAACTATAAGCATTTTATTTCTATCCAGAACAAAATCATATCACTAATCCTTGTTACTAAACTTTACACTTTGCGTAAGAGCTTTTAGTTTAGAGGCTTCTGATGCTCTGGACACCTGGTTCCTATATTTATCATATCTAACCTCTCTTTATCACTTAAAATGAAACAGGTTGGTTTTGTTAAGTCTTTTGAGACTGATATATGTAAATGACCTCTGTACTGATAAGCTGTCCTGTATTATGGCTAATTCAAAAAGCAGCCCAGGCTGACCGGTGTAGGTTATTAGTAATATTTGCCTTCTAGTAAAGGTTTTCCTGTGGCTTTTAGTAACACCTCTTGCATCCATTTTCTTAGAGGCATTGAGGAGGTTTCTGAAGGAAGTAGCATCAGCAGCACCAGAACTTCCATTCTACTACTATCACATACCCTCCATGACAGGAGTGACCTGTACGTGCTGCACACACTCCATTCACCCTCACTTCCAAATGCACATAACCATGGGTTTAAAGTGATCTGTCCATCATCTGCCAACTTCCCCAAATATAGGAAATCAGCCATGATATACTTGGTACCTGAAGTTTGTCATAAAATTAATCTATAAAATGAAAAGTTGAGTATTTGCAGCTCTGTTCAGAAAATATAAACTGTGCTTTGTGTGCTTGACCTCTGGAGCAGTGCTGGCATAACTGATGATAACAGCAACCTAAACATTTAATCAACAAAGGCCTTTAAATAGTTGAGTTATTAAAAAAAAACAATCATATGTGATAGTCAAAACCAAAATAAATTCTTGACCAGCATCTACATCATCAGTACTCTTCATTAAAGCTAAGAGAGTAGCAGTGTCTCAGCAGTTTTAAATTTGACCATGCAAAAATCAGATCTGTTTATTGCTTCGAGCTCACAACCACAATACATATTAAATACAGCCACACTTAAGTATAACCATTTAAAATATAGTTTAAAATGCTACAGAAAGTGTGAGTATGATTACACTGAATCTATGTGGAAGTGAAAAAAATGACAGAAAGCCAAGACATGTCTGCAGTCTAAATTGTATAGTGTACTGATGCTACAAAGCTAACAATTGTCAACAGTTTCCCAAATCTTCTCTGTAAATATGCACCCAAAACATCTCTAGGGAGGGGAAAGACTGATGTAGGTTGCAGTATGACTAACTCTGAGTTAAAAAAAATAGGTGTAATGCAGAAGTGCCACGTTGAAAAATGCTCTTCTGTGCTCTTGTGGTAGAAAAATGCAAATGAGCGCAACAATGATGTTCCCTCCACTTTGGTCAGCATGCTGCCACAAAACCATGTTCATCTGTGTGGTCCTGAATTTTATGTGAACTTTTGTCTGAGTTCACAAGTATCATATGTTCATATGTTCATATGAGTGTCATACGTTGTTACAAATCACATAAGCAAGTCTATTTCAGACCATGCGTAGCTTTTTAAACCTGGCATTTTGAATCCATCTTCAGTGACTGTTTGTTATCGGATTTTAATTAATTATTATTTGCATTTGTTTCAAGACCAAATTGTTGGTGCGTTAGCCTAGCTTCCATAACTCAGATAGCAAGCAATTTCCAATATGATATGGGTGGTATTTCGATATGACTGAGAATGCATGAACACGCTTTAGCGTTCAGACTACAAATGCATGCAATATAATGAGGAAATCTTTAAAACAGTTTTTGAATCACATTTTGTCTCATTTCTTTCTCCACCATCTTCTTTTCTCTCGTCATTGTTAATCCAATTAATCTCTCAGTGGAGATGAGAGACATTCTGGATGGCATTGAGAATCAGATTCCTGGGTTTAGAGGGATAAAGTTTAGTGGAAAAGATCTGAGGGACTTGGGCCAGTGTATCTGTTACTGTCGTCCACGCGGCTGGTCTGTCCTGTATGGAGTGGACGAGGTACGTACCTTCTACCTCATTTGTCTTTTCTTTGTCCCTCATTCATTGTGCAGGTTCCTAATTCCCAGTCTGAATGTAATATAATTCATATGACCTAAAGAAAATAAAACTGTTCAGTCTTCTATCATGTTGTTGGTTTATCTTGGTTCATGTTTATGCCATTGCTAGTATTGATTTATGCTGTTTTTATCACTTAGTATCTCCTGGGGGCCGTGGCATTAGGAGTAAATGGGGCTATCGGAAGGTCAGGGTTTTTTTCTTTTTAAACTTATAATTGTATGTTTTATTTTTCATGGATTCATCAGAGCCATTACCTTTAGATCCTCCTCAAAGTGTGCCTCGTCGTCTCTGATGTGAGGCTCTGATGTGTGGCTCTGATGTGTCTGTTCCTTTTGTCTATTCATTAAATATATATTTTTTGTGATCTTTATCATTACAATTGTTTCTCTCTACATTTTCTCATCAGTACATACAACTACCTGGGCAGCACCATGAACAGGATGCTGAGTGCTTTTGAGAGTAAAGATATTGATCTAGCTAGGGACCTTCAGGTTGGTTTCACTTTTTTAAATAAACTGTAGCCTTTTATAAAACTATTTCTTGACTTGATATATAGAT
>JBBPDE010222435.1:0-13368 GCA_037974605.1 Nannopetersius ansorgii | reverse complement strand
TAAAAGACCTAGTTAGCTGGCTAGCGGAGACAAGACAGATAGACCTAACAATTTCAACATAAATTTACAAAAAAAACTAGCTAAGTAAAAAGACTGCAGGTTTTTCCAGACAACGTAAAGTGCACGTGCACTATGTGCAAACAAGAGCAACAACACAGCAGCAAGAATTGAGGAATTAGCAAAAAGTAGTCCAGTAATGATTATTGCGCAAAAGAGATAAACAGTGAAGCAGTGAAACAGTGAACATAGTGAATACAGCAGATAATTCTGAAGAAGCATTCATGTGAGGAATGGGAGAAAATCCACAAATCTGTTGAATACAATGAGATGCAGGGCTGTATGAATGATAAGATCAGTTTCAGCATTGTACAGGGAGACAACACCACATGCTAAAAGGCTAAAAACAATGCTAACCTGAGGCAGCTACTTACTTAGCTAATATTGTGTCAGCATTTTCTGATTTACTGTACTTTGTCCTAAACAATGTATCTAAATGTACGTAGATATTTACTTTCCTAGATATATTATAAATGTACGTAGATATTTAATCATTTGTAATTTCCCCATATTTATACAAAAAAGGGACAAATTTACAAAGCTAAAAATTATCGTAGGATTTAATGGCAGTCTAGTAAGTTGCAAACAGAATTTTACAGATGGCACCTACTATGCTTTTTTTGTCCTGCCCCCATTGCACTGTTCCTTATTAACAAAGCCGTTACGCTGTTTTTCTCTGTTTCCTCAGATATCATGATAAACAAGAAGTCACAAGTAACTTTCTGGGGGCGATGTGGTTGATCTCCATAACCTTCCTGTCCATTGGCTATGGAGACATGGTGCCGCACACCTACTGTGGGAAGGGTGTGTGTCTGCTGACTGGAATCATGGTACGCTCCCACTCGTCATCCTTACACTTCACGCACAAATGTAATGTCTAATTATAAAATAATAATTGTTAGAGTTCAGTACTACACCAAGAACACCAATAAAGATGACAAATAATGGACTGTAATGATCTGTTTACAGTTATTATTGTGATTTGATCAAGATGTTTTAAATATGTAATTAAGATCAAATATGTGTCATTAAAATCATTAATTTTGTTGTAATTTATTACTGGATATGAAATCCATTAGAGATTGAACAGGTTCAACATTTCTTTGCCTATTTGAAATGTGTTTTTATTAAAAAGAGTGGAGCACTAACATCATATTATTGTTTATATTTTGTATACATTACATGTATATATGTGTGTGTGTGTGTGTGTGTGTGTGTGTGTATATATATATATATAGATAGATATAGCTATACAGTAATCCCCCGCTTTTTGCTGGGGTTACGTTCCAAGAGCGTATAGTGAAAAACTGCAGAGGATATTTGCAGTTTCCACGTTATTGTGGGGATTTCCATGTAAAACGATGTGACTGAATCCACGACTCCTGATCCGCGTAAAACTGTCAGATTACTGTATATGTATATAGAAATACAGCTCTGTAAAAAATAAGAGACCTCTGCAAGAATGTTAAGTTTCTTGGGTTTTATCTTTTATAGGTTTTATCTTTTATAATTATTGAGCTAAATAGTTTTGCCTTATACAGTGGAATGTTAAATATTTACACAGAGTTAAACTTTCTTGAGGTAGAAAAACAGCACACAATTGCAAAATATTAAAAGCATAGATGGAATCTGATTTGACAGTACGATGCACTCTTTCAGTGGACCTTAGATCTACTGCACATATCAGATGCGCCGGTACATTTTTGTCCTTGATTTTGCTACTACAAACACACTTTTGTGAAAAAGGAATGTATAACACAAATGTTCCCATCAGTATATTCATTTGTCCTTCATAAAAAGGATGAAGTTATGTAGCGCAATAAGGCCAATGCAGCAGCAAATATGAAATACAGGGATTGGAAAGTGAATAGCTACAAAATATAGACTTACAGCTCTGGAAAAAATAAGTGACCACTGGAATTTATTTTTAAATCATCATCTCTGAGTATGACAACCATTCAATGCCAGTGTCTGTTCAATTCCTACACAAGCACCTCATTCTGCTTTATGAGGGTCTGAATAGTGATCACCTGAATCACATCTTATTTAATGAGGAAATGTATAAAAACGCGGCTGTATTCTACACTTTCACTTCACTTTCACTTCACTCTCCTCTTGCAATGAGACCAGTTGGATGGCAAAACACTAGTGTTTTGTTTAAGAGTTTTGTTTAAGAACAAAAGATTTTTTCACTTTGAATCAAAGATTGGTTTTCTTTGAATTATTTTAGTTCTGTAAACACTGCATAATTTCTCTTCTTTTGAAATTGCCTTTAAAATTATGCTTTAAAGAAGAATATTTTTATTTAAAATGAAGAGAAACAATCGTCAGCAGTTATTAAAAACTAAGACAAAGCTGTTCAGTTCAATACTTGCAACTATAAATGATAAAACCTGAGAAATGTGAACATTTTTGCAGTGGTATCTTATTATTTTTTTCTGGGGCTCTATGTATGAAAACTGTCTTATGGATCTTTTTCTTGTTTGTAATTATTTTTTAATAATTGTTGGCAAAACCAGTTTGTCTAAGACGCTCTGTAAAGCTTTACCAAGCTTAGTATTATGACCAAGAATTCTTGTTTTTCCGTGCAGGGAGCTGGCTGTACTGCCCTGGTGGTAGCAGTAGTAGCCAGGAAGCTGGAGCTGACCAAGGCGGAGAAACATGTTCATAACTTTATGATGGACACTCAACTCTGCAAAAGAGTGAGTCATTATCATCTACACTGTACACTCTCATCTTTTCCTGATGATGATAAAGCCCCTGGTTGTCCAAAAACAAGAATTCAGAGGAGCAGAGAACATTATTTCAAACTGTTATGGCCAGCCGCTGAATATGCTGATGCTCAGTGTAGAGGCTTTGGCGAAAAACCAAAATACATTTTAATGACACAATTTTCTAAATGAAAGTTGGATGGTGTTTTCCATATCATCAGAATTCTGCAGTGAACTAGCACGGTGCTGTATATCCTGTAGGCAGATTTAGGGTAAAGTAATTTTGATGGCTGCAGCTGTTACACGTCAAACTTGGCTAAGTGAACTAATCTTCATTTGAATCAGTAAATCAGTGATTTCTTATTATGAGTGTACTGTAAGAATATTGTAAGATTGTTCAACCGATTTTAAATTGTAATGCTTTCAGTTATGTTTGCCTGTGAAATAATGCACTTCTAACAGTGCACTTGATTTCTTTTATAATATTCTAATTGTAATCTCATAATGAAAATTTATTAGATATTGTTCCGGTCCCCTTAGGAGATGTGCTCCTCCCCTTATCGTGGACAGCTGGAGGAAAGCCAGTAGGATAAATACTGATTTATGTGCCTTGGAGCCACACACAAAAAAAAGGAAGAGGGGACTCTTTAAAAGTACTACTTAAGCTCACATGTAGGTTTTTGGTTAAGCTAAATCCTGCCATGTTACATCTCTGCAGTCATATGATTGCAAAAAGAAGAGACCTATTTTGAGTGATGGTTCCATATAAAGTAAAAACTAATTTTGTCGAGTTTGATTAACTATGTGGGTGTAGTTTTGAAATGTGCCGTTCAGTCCCTGGTCAGTACAGTCTGAATGTGGAAACCTGTTGAAATGATGGTTAGGATGTCACAGCCATACACATTTCAGCCTTAAGGAATTCAGTCGTACTCACTTCTGCCTATTGCTTTTTGGCCCCACCTATCCTTCACCCATTCCTTCTGAAGTGATAAGGAGTGTTGTTCTTCCATACAGTCCGTAGTAGAATTAATTAAGCGGAGAATGTTAGATAACAGCCTTTTGAAAGTATCCACACATCTTCAAGGAGCAGCAAAAGTTTTCACCCACAGCTCTGAGAATTTAAGTTCAACCTTAATAGTAATAACCTTAATAGGCACAGCCAGTCGGAAAATAACTTATTTACAAATGCCAGTCTTAGTGCGACATGGTCAATGAGGAGAGACTCTGAGAGTGTTGGGAGGAGGATGCTGAGGAGAGACTCTGAGTGTGTTGGGAGGAGGATGCTGAGGAGAGACTCTGAGTGTGTTGAGAAAAAGATACTGAGGAGAGTCTCTGAGTGTGTTGGGAGAAGGATGTTGAGGAGAGACTCTGAGTGCGTTGGGAGAGTGATGCTGAGGATGGAGCTGCAGGGAAGAGGAGAAGAGGAAGGCCTAGTAGGAGGTTTATGGATGTGGTGAGGGAGGACATTGAGGCAGTTGGTGTGAGAGAGGAAGATACAGAGGAGAGAAGGAAATGGAGATCGTTGACTCCTAATCAGGAGTAGCTGCAAGTAGGAGAATGAAGTCTAAGCGAGACATTAACAAAATTATACTAATGAAGATAAAAATTGGAAAATGGCAGCAAAAAAAACCCATTATGCCGATTTTTGGTACATGGAGTAACACAGACCTTTAAACTGAGCTTCTGTTAAATAAACAAGAGAACTGTTAGGCCATGGGCCCTTTAAGACGCCCCTCTCTGAATTCCACTGCACAGTCTCAGTCTAATTGAACTGCATGGACGTGAAGGCAGAATGTGGTACTACTGATTATGCGGGCTGAATTGAGAGGGCTTATGTCTGTGCTGTTACTCAGGTGAAGAACACGGCTGCTAACGTACTCAGGGAAACATGGCTCATCTACAAACACACCAAGCTTGTGAAGAAGATCGACCATGCCAAGGTCAGAAAACATCAGCGCAAGTTTCTGCAAGCCATTCACCAGTAAGTACAGCAGATGCTTCAGTTCCTTATTGCCAAGCTCACTGCACGGAATGATAGACAGATTTTTAATCATGCAATGAACATAAATGTTTACGTCATTATTTAAATTCTCCTATTGCTCTCCCTTACAGTAAGAAACACGGCCTGATGAACTCACCCTTATTAACTAGTTTATTTTTTCTAGTAAAGTATTTCATAAAACAGTTTTTTAAAAGACTCAGCTTTTTTATTGATCAGCTAATTAGTTTCGTAGTTTGTCCGTAATAAAAACTCAGATTAGACCATTGATTATCAGTATAAATCAATCTCATTTACTAAGTTACTAGTATGATCTATAGTGACGTCTCTAGTAGATTTGGTTTGTACATGAAGAACCTAATCATTAGAGCTTGGCTCAGCTCAGGATATCTTCACTCATTCCACACAGGATGAGGTTTTCAAGATTTGGTCAGTGTTTCCCTGAATTAAGCAGTGTTGTATTAGTATTATAGAAGTTATCATGCCATTGAAAATTCAATAATATCAGTAAAGTAGCATTAATCTGGGAATAATGCTGTAATATTCCACTACACTGTCGTTATGTTCGTCTCTGCTGAACTGGATGATAAGGGGGGTTTCAGCAATACCTCTCATGCTTTCCTTTGAGTAGAAACACAATTGCATTGATAAGTTGCAAGTACTTTAAGAGCTCTGTCTTTGGGCCAGTTTGTCACCACTTCAGAACAGACGCTTTTCATTCAGCAATGACCTACTTCCTGTCATTACTGGCCCCTTTCTTCGCTACCCAGCTCTCTCACGCTAGGGGACTGGTCCAAAACGGAGAGGGATTCCCAAATTAGGATGAGCATATTTCAGTGTCTGGGAGCAATTGGAATAACATTCGGATCCCTGGAAACCACATCCTAACAGGAATAACAGTGGAATAATGTCAGCTGAACGTCCCTGTATGCATTAGCAAAAGTGCTAAATTGCTCATTAGTGGTACATCAGATCATTCCAAAGTCGTAAACTTTTAGTCCATTATATTTGCCGCACTACTCTTAAGCTATTTGAGATATATTTGATGACTGAAGAAAATGACGACCATGATTTGTTCAACGTTTCCCTGAATTAAGCAGTGTTGCTATAGTATTATAGAAACTGTACATACACAAACCAGCAGTCTGGGACTAAAGTCGTAACTTTTTTTTTTGTCGGGTAGAACAAAAATCCACAATTATGGGTAATCCATGTGGGATTTTCATTTATTTTTTGATAGGAAAACGGCAAGAAAGATTATGCTGACCAAGGAACAGTGTCTCTATTTTTCAAAAAGTAATAATTGGTATTTTGGTGTCAGCAAAATATTAACAAGATCCCGTTATAATAATTACAAGAAAAATAAAAGTGCTTTTTAGTGGTACTCCGTTTAGAATCAATATTTGTGTCCAGTGCGGATGCAGTGAATGGGAGTGTTATACTCATCAAAATGCGTCTTCATGAGCCATTCAACACGTGCAGCTCTTTTTAGAACACTGGGGTAAATTGATGTACCGCACTATGGATGTGTGGAGGATGGCATGGGAACGTTCGGTAAAAGTTTGTTTTACTGCCAAAGGGAGAGCTCTTAATGTGTATGGAAATATTTAATGGAGTACATTACAGGTTGCCACTGCTGAGAAATGTAGCAAGATTTGAAAGTGTTTCACATTATTATCACTTGAAGACGTGTGAGTGCATGCGCGTGTGTGTGTGTACGTGTGTGTGCACGTGCTGTGTGTATGTTTGTGTACACTTAAAGGTTTTTAAAACTGTATTGTGTGTTTCGTCTGTCTTGTCTTAAATCACTGCAGAGCTCAGAAGTAAGTTGCGTCTTCTATCTTTCCTTCCCATCAGCCTTTCTGTTCATTTTCTTTAGTCGTATTTACCGATATCAAACCAACATACGAATGTTTGAAGCTGGATGCTGTATTCCTACCTGTTTTTTTTCACCGACAGTCTAAAATTCAATGGGTTTTTTTGCACGCTTTATTAGGCTGCTGCCACTTTATGGGGAAAAAAAAGAGAAATAGCATCTTCTCAGCTTCAAATTCATCAGCCTTTTTCTGGCACCGAAAGTCCATTCATCCAATCTGCACCTGATCTCTATCTGAGTCTGCACTGAGAACTGAGATACACACTGAAAACCTCCAAAAACCTCAGACAACCTCCTAAATGGTCTTCAGCTTTGTCTGTCCCAGATATGGAGAGCATGTATTTTATATATTTGTAGCTTTAAATAATTAAAAATAAACCTTTATCTAGAATTTGCTGATTTTAGCATCTCAGGACTATATATTTTGATAATATTTGTAAATAGTCTAGCCCAAACCCTGAAAAACAGGTGTGTCCCAATACTTTTGTCCATTTAGCGTAAGGTACAAATACTTGGCCTGTAGTGTGTGTTTTGGATTTGTGGAAAGCAAAATCTTTATTGTTGGTTGTAGCCTCAGTGTGCCCACTCTGATGTCATGGGTATGTCTTAAAGTAGAAAGAAAAATAGCAAGCGCGCAAAAGGTTTTTCTCACTTCAGCGAAATCGTTTTTCTGAGAGAACTGCTAAGCGCACCGCTCATCTATAATACATCCCCTTGCACTTTTGTAGCAAAATTCTACTTCACCCCCTAAATTTAATGGACATAAATGTCTATAAATACCTGCAGCTCAGTAAAGCATGATAGAGGTTGTGTTTTAGATTTGTTTATGCACCTTGCAATGAAAATGGCACATGTATCTGTACGTCCAGTGCTAGAAAACATGGAGGTGTAGGTGCAGACAGAAACAGACCAATTTTGGCCCTCCCAAAATTGAGAATTCATCTGTGAACAGAAAAACGAAATGACACACCACCACCAACACTTGTGGAGAAGGTGAAAGTGCGTGGGGTTTTTTTTTTCATACAGCTTGCACTGGAACCTTTTTTTGTTTGTTTGTTTGTTTGTTTGTTTGTTTTAATGGTTGGTTGAGTTAAGGTTGCTCGGCTGTGGATCGAAGTTGATTGTATGTAAATGGCAGAATGAAAACACCTAGTTACAGTTGGATTCTGCATGTAGAAAATTCACACATGCACTCGTGTGCTCTCCTCACTATCTGCTTGTGAATGGCACCACACCCCAAAACAAACATCATTTTGCTTGAAATATGTTCACAACTCTGTATGTACATATTTATATATGCAGTACCAGCCAAAATCTTGGACATGGTTATTAAAAGTAATGCTATAGGATTTTAAATTATGCATAAAAAGTGAGGATAGAATTAATAGGATTTTTAGTGTTAATGTAGGTTCTAGAAAGAATTCTAGAAAGAGTACAAAATATTGTTTTTTTATTTCAATTATTGATTTATATGTTGGATTCATCTCTATTCATATTTGCTCATTTTTAGCATTTTAGTTCAGAAGGCCTAAGATTAAAACCACTAAGCTAGTCCAGATGTTTGACTGGTACTGTATGTATCGAATTCAAATAATGATTTCAGTTAAATACAAAACGTGTGAAATATGTAGGGGAAAGGGGAGTTAATGTCATACTTAGGAAAATAGGCCCATTTACTATAAAACCAACCCATATCTCAGCATGAATTGATCAATTTTGCATATACAGGATTTACGACAGCACATGACCTTTATACAGGACAAAAAATAAAATCCTCCACTATCAAAGAAAAATGTAAGACAACTCATACACAATACTGTTAAAAAAAGGTATAATTCTGTCCTAGATGAAGTTAGTGCAATTTACACTGGTTTGGCACAGCAGTGGACGAGAACTCGGTTGCATGTCATTGCTGTCAGAACAAAATCTCATATCTACATTATTGCCATTTTGTATTTTTGTAGTGTCCATTTTCTATATTAACTCATACAGAAATTTGTTTATTTTTATAAAAATGAACTTTTTTCAGGTTTTGTTAATGTGACTATGTGATGGTAATGCGATGGTACATGGGTGTTATAACTTTAGTTCAGATGTTGATTACTTGATATGGATGAAGTGTAAGTGTAAGTTCATTAGAGTAACTACATTTCCCATAATGCTTAGATAAGAGGAAGTGCCTTGAAGCACCACTGGAGTGTTATGTATTCATTTCGAGAAGCAAAGAAAGTAAAGAGGAGTTCGTGTTGATAAGAGGTCTCCTGTGGTTCATTTTTTTTATTGAGTTTGCTGATTAGAGAGATTACACAAAACAATGGGTGTTGTCAGCAAAATTCTGTTGAAATTAATAGTAATGTGTCCATTTGTCATATATGAAGAAAGCACAGCACACAGTGTGAACCCATTTAACCCATTCAGCAAGTGGGCAACCAGGAACACAGAGCCTGGGGAGCAGTGTGTGGGGATGCTACCTTGCTCAAGGGTACCTCAGTGGTGCCACTGGCAGTCCTGGGATTCGAACCCACAACTTACCGATTGCAGGGACAACTTTTACCACCAGACGTGCGTTCAATTTTGTGCTCTGGTGTGTTCGTCATGTGTGACAAATGGATACTTCACACTTTTACTGTTTTGAATTTTGGAAGTTTTATGTCCCCGTTTTCTCGTATCACATCAGAATGACTGATATGTGCAAAAATAATATTACATTGAGCTGTGAAGAATACAAACTGCTTGGTATTTTTGGTGCATTGGTGTGCCGGACCAGTGTAAATACTGTATAAGTAAACATGCCTGGCCTTCAGATTACATACATTATATGGATAAAAGTATTGGGACCATTGCACCAACAATGGCTTTAATGACATTGCATCCATAGACTTTAATATGGAGTTGGTCCACTTTTTGCAGCTGTAAGAGCTTTCACTCTTTTTGGAAGGCTTTCCACAAGATTTGGAGGTTTCTGTGGGAATCTGTATCCATTCATTTATGAGGTCAGACACTGATGTTAGATGAGAAGGCATGGCTCACAATATCCACTCAAGTTCATCCCAAAGTTGTTGGAAGGGTTTGATGTCAGGGCTCTGTGTTGCCAGTTAAGTTCTTCCACACTAAACTCATCCAACCACGTCTTTAGGGAACTTTCTTTGTGCACTGGGGCACAGTCATGCTGGAATAGAAAAGGTTCTTCCCCAAACTGTGACCACACAGTTGGAAGCATGGTGTTGCCCAAAGAGTCTTGGTCTGCTGAAGCATTAGGATTGTCCTTCGCTGGAAGTAAGGGGCCTAGACAAAACTGGTGTGTCTCATAACTTTTGTCCATATAGTGTTGGTGGTAGCTGTAAAAGTGTATGAAACAAAAACACATACAGAGATTTCGTACAGGGCTCGTTTGTTGGATTGTTGCGTTTTTAATTATATAACCAGTAACAAGTTTCCTTGATATAAGGTTTTTAGCACCAGACTGGTCCATTCTTTAAAACATCAAACGTTTTAGGACCTTCTACTCTGTACAAAATGGAGTTTTCGGGAAAAAATCTCTTTACTTCCCTGTAGCTTTTCGTATAACACTTAGAAGTCTGTTATCCGTGATCATTCTGTAATTAGATATTCTATCTGTCACTCGAATCTCACCCAGTTCAGAGGAATTAAAAATTTTCATTAAATATCACGTTTGTGTTTGTAAAAAGTTGTATGATTTGACAAAAAGTTACTCTTGTTTGCAGCCTTGTTTTGTGGAAAGAAAAAAAAATATTGTTGCCTTTTTTTTTCACAAAAGTACAAGCTTAAAACTTTTAAAAAAAGGGTAATGAATTATATCTTAAAGCCAAAATAAAAACATGAAAATGTAACTTCCTCAGACTACACTTGCTAGAATGTCTCCGAAAAATGGACAGAATGCTTTTAAAGGGCAAAATATTTTTTTAGCTCCTCATGAAACATACAGACAGTGACACTGAATAGCAAAAGCAGCACTGAGCATCTACACTATATGGACAAAAGTATGTGCCCATTGATTCTGCAGAGCATTTCTGAGGTCGAGAAGGCCTGCCTTGGTTGAGGCCCTGTGTGGGACAGGCAGGACAGTCTTCCACTCTGAACTCACTCAGCCATGTCTTTATGGAGCTTGATTTGTCCACAGTCACAGTCATGCTGGAAGAGAAAAGGGTCTTCTCCAAACTGTGTCCACAAAGTTGGAAGTGTGGCGTTGTCCAAAATGTCTTGGTTTACTGAAGCATTAAGATCATTAAGATTAAATCTTTCACTGGAAGTAAGGGGCCTAACCCAAACCCTGAAAAACAGGTGTGTCCCAGTACTTTTATCCATGTAGTGTAGCTGCATGTCCATAACCTAGTTTGGGCTGCTTTTGGAGAGGCTGGCATTGTCCAGGATAAGGAAGAGAGCAACCTGATCTCTTTGATTCTCCTGAAAAAAAGCTGTAGTTGCTGGGACACAGTGTCAGCATGGCAACTGCAGGGATGGCTATTAATGGTGAGTTCATGTCACCTGCGAAGGGTAGCAAAAACCAAACAGAAAGGGAATACAGTTATAACACATTTTTGCAAAAAAGGATTTGTGTAAGGTATCATCAGCTGTTCACATGCTGGAATGAATTTATTTACGCTCGAATAAGTTGCACCGAATAAATCACACTCAGTGTGCAAAGGCCCTCACTGTGTAATTATTGATTACATTTTAATAGCTTTGCAAACTTGCAGCAATAACTCTGGACTCTCTATGGGTTCAAAGTGGGTTCAGATCCTATTTTTTTCAGTATTCATGCCTATATTTCTCAAGACTTTTCATGTCTTAGCTTTCTAATCTTTAAGAAGAGTTTGTGAGGCCCAGAACCCCTCCCCCCAAACACTTCTACACACAAGCCACAACCTTTTTTAAACAAAACTTTCCGGGGTTTGTTCATGGCTTCCTCTGGAGGAAAGTCTATCTCTGTCTATCCGTCCCTCGTGGCTGTAGTTGACTTTTGGTCTTCAATAGGCATTGAAATTAGGTTAATTTTTCCAGCAAGCACTTTGATGGCCACACCCTGGTGTCCCGTCTGTCTGGGTCCTTTATCCTCCCATCTGTTAGCGCGATAAGAGCAGCAGAGTGGCTTTTCGTCTTAAGTAGATGTGAAGAGGGGCGTTTCTGTTCCAACACCCATTGTAAACGAACCAGTGTTGACTCAGTAAGTTTCAAAACATCACCTACTGGTGGTCATTAACCTTTTACGGTTCATTTATATCTTGTGCAAATCAACTCAGAGCATGTTTTCATGTCCGCCCTGCATTGTTCAGTTTACCTCAGGTGAAAAGGTTTAGCCAGAAATGCATGTGTGATTTCCAGTTAGCATGCCAACTGCCATCTGAGGTCAATGGCAGCTGGAGCTGCTTTCGCAGATCAGCTTTTAAACAGGTCCAGCACTGATATAATTGCATTCAGGCGTTCCATTCTGATTCCTCTTGAAGCGACAGTTTGGCCAAAATTCTAATTTACACCGTATTCCTTCTTATGCCAAATGTAGTCGATCAGCCAAAACATATTTGGTGTCTGGGGTTTTTTAGTATATTTTTGGATCATATTCATAGCCATTGCCTCAAGCCACCCTAAGCAGTTTGGGGTGGGAGTAGCCTAGTTGGTAGAACCACAAAGTTGCAGGTTCAAACCCCCACTTTCTACTGTTGTTTCCTTGAGCAAGACACTTAACCCTCAGTTGCTCCAGGAGGACTGTCCCTGTAACTAATGATTGTAAGTCGCTCTGGATGGGGGTGGCTGCCAAATGTCCCTTTATGTTTACTAGTCTTGCATCTGTGGTTTATGACATAGTATGAAACATTGTAATCCATAAACGCAAATGACTTAGCAAATCAAATCAGTTTGTGGCAAGAGATGCGGTTTGCACAGTGCTGACTGTTTAATGCTATTAAGAGTCCATTGCTTTTTAGCTAATTAGCCTGACAGAGCCAGTGCAAAACTGAAGATGCAGAACTTTGGACACCAAACATATCTTAAGTGATGAACTACATTTTGAGTACAAGGGGGTAACTGGGTAAATTTGATAGTTTCTCAGACAATCGGGGAACTCCACTGCCCTGTGCTTCACCTTTACCCCCGCGAACCAAGCTAACTGGCTGAACTCTCAGGTGCCGCAGTGCTGAGAGGTGCGAGCCAGTGGGCAAATAGGGGACGCTTTGGGACGTTTGACTGCTCCAGCATTCGTTCATCATCCTCATTTGGCCTCCTTTTTGCCTCCTGTGGCTGAATGAGTTTGCATGTCTGATTTGGCCAGGTTTTTGACCTGAGAACGTTTTGCATGTCTGCACATCATTTAGTAGAAAATGTTCCTGATGTTTCACTGTTTTTTTGTTTTCTCCCCAAACCTTTTGTCCAAATCTACCTATTACCCTTGTTCTCTCCCTCTTTCCCTCTATCTCTCTACATATCTCTCAACCCATCGTTCTAACTTCCATACTCTCTCTCTTTTCTTCTTCTTTCTTTCGCACTAAATCTCTCTCACTAAACTCTGACATGTGTCTCTCTGTTACCCTTTGCTCTCTTTCTACTTCTCTTTCCCTTCTATACCTTTTCTATCTTTTCTTCTTCCTTCTTTCAACTCTCTTATTAACCTCTTACCTCTATTTCTTTCCAACCCCCCATCTATCTATCTATCTATCTATCTATCTATCTATCTATCTATCTATCTATCTATCTATCTATCTATCTATCTA
>JBBPDE010222424.1:0-12640 GCA_037974605.1 Nannopetersius ansorgii | reverse complement strand
CTCTACATCACTGTACCTCACCTGCCTCTCTACCTCACTGTATCTCTCCTATCTCTCTACCTTACTGTATCTCACCTCTCTCCACCTCACTGTATCTCACCTCTCTCTACATCACTGTACCTCACCTGCCTCTCTACCTCACTGTACCTCACCTGTCTCTCTACCTCACTGTATCTCACCTCTCTCTACATCACTGTACCTCACCTGCCTCTCTACCTCACTGTATCTCTCCTATCTCTCTACCTTACTGTATCTCACCTTTCTCTCCACCTCACTGTACCTCACCTGCCTCTCTACCTCACTGTACCTCACCTGCCTCTCTACATCACTGTACCTCAGCTGCCTGTCTACCTCACTGTACCTCACCTGTCTCTCCACCTCACTGTACCTCACCTGCCTCTCTACCTCACTGTATCTCACCTGTCTCTACCTCACTGTATCTCACATGTCTCTCTACCTCACTGTTCCTCACCTGTCTCTCTACCTCACTGTTCCTCACCTGTCCCTCTACCTCACTGTGCCTCACCTGTCTCTCTGCCTTACTGTATCTCATCTGTCTCTCTACAACACTGTACCTCACCTGTCTCTCTACCTAACTGTATCTCACCTGTCTCTCTACCTAACTGTATCTCTCCTATCTCTCTACCTCACTGTGCCTCACCTGTCTCTCTACCTTACTGTATCTCATCTGTCTCTCTACCTCACTGTATCTCACCTGCCTCTCTACCTCACTGTATCTCACCTGTCTCTCTACCTCACTGTATCTCATCTGTCTCTCTACCTTACTGTATCTCACCTGCCTCTCTACCTCACTGTACCTCCCCTGTCTCTCTACATCACTGTATCTCATCTGTCTCTCCACCTCACTGTACCTCACCTGTCTCTCTACATCACTGTATCTCACCTGTTTCTCTACCTCAGTGTATCTCTCCTGTCTCTACCTCACTGTACCTCACACGTCTCTCTACCTCACTGTATCTCAGCTGTCTCTCTACCTCACTGTATCTCACCTGTCTCTCTACCTTACTGTATCTCAGCTGTCTCTCTACCTCACTGTATCTCACCTGTCTCTCTACCTCACTGTACTTCACATGTCTCTCTACCTCACTGTACCTCACCTGTCTCACTACCTCACTGTACTTCACATGTCTCTCTACCTCACTGTATCTCACCTGTCTCTCTACCTCACTGTACTTCACATGTCTCTCTACCTCACTGTATCTCACCTGTCTCTCTACCTCCCTGTATCTCCCCTGTCTCTCTACCTCACTGTTCCTCACATGTCTCTCTACCTCACTGTGCCTCACCTGTCTCTCTACCTTACTGTATCTCAGCTGTCTCTCTACATCACTGTACCTCACCTGCCTCTCTACCTCACTGTATCTCACCTGCCTCTCTACCTCACTGTACCTCCCCTGCCTCTCTACCTTACTGTATCTCAGCTGTCTCTCTACATCACTGTACCTCACCTGCCTCTCTACCTCACTGTGCCTCACCTGTCTCTCTACCTCACTGTATCTCACCTGCCTCTCTACCTCACTGTACCTCACCTGTCTCTCTACCTCACTGTATCTCATCTGTCTCTCTACCTCACTTTATCTCACCTGTCTCTCTACCTCACTGTACCTCACCTGTCTCTCTACCTCACCTGTCTCTCTACATCACTGTATCTCACCTGTCTCTCTACCTCACCTCTCTCTCTACCTCACTGTCTCTGCTGTCTGTTATTTCTGTCTATATTCATCAACAGCAACAGCACACGAGTGCATGAGTGGTGAAAACACATGGGCAGGCCTATTTGAGTTCACTTAACTTGGAGGCAAGCAGGTTTACGGTATTTGGTTTCATAAGGCTAACAGCACAACTAAAGCGACCAGGCATGACTGCTGCTTGAGTCATGGGCCAAAAGGGACAATGATGTCAAGTTTCTTTTTCAGTGGAGTATTCAAGCATAGCCCAACAAGCTTCGGAGTTGAGAGTCTTTTAGACTTTGGACCCCAGGCAGCATGTTCTAAAGTGCCTTTGGCGGGCTGAAATGGACATTAGTGTGGTCACCACCTCACCGTAGGTGTACTGTCATGGGGAGGGCTCCTGGGGCTGCAGAGGAGACTTTCTGTTGGAGGCGTTTAGCCCCTCTCCGTGTACCGTACGGAGAATTTAGCAGCCATTCTGAGTGTGTGCCTCATCTGGGTTGTTACTAGGCAACTGTACCTGTACTGGCACAATATGACAAACACCTAATGCCTCGTTTGAGGGAATGAGTGGGTCGTCAATCGTCGTTGGGATGAAAATAAAGGCCTCCAGAAGACGCCGGTGATTCAACGTTGTTTCAGGGTTTCTTTAGTGTTGCCCTAGTGTTCCTTCTCTTGCAGACAGTGTTAAGTGGTGTGCGGGGGCAGCCCCTGTAACAGCGAGCCGCTGTCCTATGAATAAAGCATCAGGGAGCCACGCTGCTCGCTTTTTTCTTTTTTAACCAACTCTTTGAAATAAAACGAGCCGGATGAATAATAGATGTGGCAACTCAGAGGGCAGAGGGTGAGGAAATAGTGCACATGTGCAGAGACACAGGGAGAGAGTGGAGGGTCAACGTGCTCAAGCTCCAGGCCACCAGATCATTCTTCATTCTCTTCTTTAGAAATGGTCAAAATTTGCACTAGTGAGTTTGGACAGTAAATAAAAAAGCTGTTTTGTGAAAACTGAGTCTGTAAGTAACTTTACAATGTAGAAATATATAGAAAGAAATAGATTTCTTTCATCATCACAAAACAGCTTTTGTCTGAAAACTTTTCAAAAGATATATCTATTGGACCTGAAAGCGATTCCGAGCTTTTGAACAGTAGTGTATGTATTTTCTTCAAAAAATGTTTTGTTTACTTGTCTATTAAAATTGCAAATCATGCTCTGAATATTATAAATTCATAGCATTTTTAATACTTCCTCTAGGTTCATAGTCCCAGAGAAGTTTTATTTATATTTTATATGCATATTTTATGTGATAATATGCTATGCATGCGATTTATTTTCTTTTATGTGTGATGAGATCAGTGCATTTCTCTCTGTTCATTTCTCTCTGTTTCAGAGCTCCTTCAAGCAAGTCAGGGTTCTTCTATCTTTAGAACTTACTGCTGATACGACAGAGCTGACAAGATCCAACTTACACGCCCTCTCTGAGTCCATCATTGTCTTGCACAATCACAGGCTGATGCTTTGCTCTTCTACTGGTATGATCTGACCATAAAGTTCATCTTCTATATAATTATGTTCATCAATTAGCACCTCCATCCCAACAAGCCTGGACCGTGTCACAATCACAAGAGCCGTCTCTCATTAATGCCACCCTCTAACTTTAAAAAACAGAGGTATTTTAACACAAACACCCCCAACATATCAGACCACAAGCTTATTTAACTCAGGCACTCAGTGGCCACTTAATTAGAATCATAATCACACTGAATCATTTTCTAAAAAATCATAATCACACTGAATCATTTTCTAAAAAATAACACTGAATCATTTTCTAAAGAGTCATAATCACACTGAATCAATTTCTTAAGAATCATAGTCACACTGAATCATTTTCTTAAGAATCATAGTCACACTGAATCATTTCCTTAAGAATCATAGTCACACTGAATCATTTCCTTAAGAATCATAGTCACACTGAATTGTTTTCTTAAGAATCATAGTCACACTGAATAATTTCCTTAAGAATCATAGTCACACTGAATCATTTCCTTAAGAATCATAGTCGCACTGAATCGTTTTCTTAAGAATCATAGTCACACTGAATCGTTTTCTTAAGAATCATAGTGACACTGAATAATTTCCTTAAGAATCATAGTCACACTAAATAATTTCCTTAAGAATCATAGTCACACTGAATCATTTTCTAAAAAATCATAATAACACTGAATCATTTTCTAAAGAGTCATAATCACACTGAATCGATTTCTTAAGAATCATAAGCACACTGAATAGTTTTCTTTAAAATCATAATCACTCTCAATCAATTTCTTGAGAATCAAAATAACACTGAATTGTTTTAAGAAGAATCATAACATTGAATCATTTTCTAAAGGATCAAAACCACACTGAATCATTTCCTAAAGTATCAACATCACACTGAATCGTTTTCTAAAAAATCATAATCACATTGAATCGTTTTCTTAAGAATCATAGTCACATTGAATCGTTTTCTTAAGAATCATATTCACACTGAATCATTTTCTTAAGAATCATAGTCACACTGAATCATGTTCTGAATAATCATAATCACACTGAATCATTTACTAAAGAATCAAAATCACACTGAATCATTTTCTAAAGAATCAAAATTACACTGAATCGTTTTCTCTAATCCTTTATCGGTTGTCAGTTTCTTCGTTTTGGACCACTGAGCTACCCTTAGGATATTTATGGGTGATAGACCAATCCAGCAGTGACTCTGATTTGAATCCCATGACCGCCGCTGTGCCTGATACACTCCTATCAGCACCACACTGATTTTTACAAATCGGCTAGTTAGTCAAAACCTTATGCATTTGTCCTAGAGGTGTTTCCATCATTTATCATTGGCTTATGCAGTTGTGTTTCGTCTGAATGTACTACAGAGCCAGAAAGCAGCAGAAATCCAGCCCTAGCTCAGCCAGGCCTGTAAAATCGTATTGTTTTCAGCATGGCTGGTGTTACATTCTGTTGGTTTCTGGTATAGGCCTACCGCTAAATAAAATTGACAAGGGCTGCATGTTGTTTTCTCTTCCTTGAATTTGAATTCCGAGTACACAGCAGATGATATTACAGCTATCATAAATCAAAGCCTGTATTTGTCGTGGTTTTATTGGGTCTCTATAAAAGGTAAGCACGGAGGAACGGTGCACCATAAAGCCAGAGGGAATCATGTCAGGGAAATTCGACCCTGGTCAACGCCCATCTTCTGAATATGAAGGCAATTGCCCATGTCAGGAGGATTTAAAGCTACCGGTTGTACTGAAGCAGGGGAAGTGTATCAGAACTGACTGAAATGAGATATTCAGGTGGGTAATATTTGATCATGATTTGGTTGGTTGGTGAAAAGTATGAATTCCCAAAGGGAAACCCAGTCAGCCTCCAGCTGCTCTGCAGAAACTTGACAGATGCTTCTGAGGTCTGTTTTGCCAAGCCAAAAAAACACTTCAAATAAAGTCAAATTGCAGGATCACATGTTGATTGTGGATTTTCTGTGGTTTCTGAAGTCAAGCCTGGAATTATTCATACCCCTGGCAAATTCTGACTTAGTAACTTTTATTCATCCTGCTTCTCCAATGAACAAGTTTCTTCTTCATTGGAAATGACACAGGCATCTCCCAGAAGAGAATAAGAAGATGTACAAGAGACGTCACTGTGGAGAAAAACATTTCTCAGCTTTTATTTACATTTGAACAGAAAGTGACATGTCCAACATTATTCCTACCTTCTCAGTAATCAATAGAAAAGCCTTTATTGGCTTTTACAGCAATCAAACGCTTCCTATAACTGCTGAGGAGCTTTCTGCATGTCTTCACTGGTGTTTTCCCACAGACTGAGACGGTTTGCAAAAGTCATGAATAATATTCGACGTGCCACATTTTTCTCAAATGTAAATAAATGCTCAAAAATATTTTCCTCTACAGTGATGCCTCTTGTGCATCATCTTATTCTCTTCTGGGAGGAGCCTCCGTCATTTCCAATGAAGAAGAAACTTGCAGCATGATTAAAAGTAACTCATAAGTCAAAATTTGCCAGGGGTATGAATAATTCCAGGCTTGACTGTAGATGAGACCACCAGTTAGCATTGTAACTGCATTACTGTCAATGCTTATATATTCACTACAAAACCCAAATTTCTTTAAAATTACCTTAATTTCCAGGAAATTGAGAAAGATTAAGGGGAAAAGGGCACTCATTAAGGCTGATAGAGGGGTAAAACGCCTGAATTTTCCCCCTTTTCAAGTTTGCCCCTGAATGTTTAGGTTGAAGGGGTTTCACACTCATGCCTTAAATCCACGTTTAAGGTAAAATCAAGGGATGGGTTCACAAACTAATGGCCACTTAATTCAAATTAAGGGGTTTGGTGTATTTTCAAGGGTAAGTTTACGCACATTGTGTTTTGTAGTTGTTCTAAGCTAATTGTGCACGAGGGAAAGTGCTAATATGCTAATATTAGCTAATATATGTGTGTACATACACAACTCCCATCATCAGGCGATGATCATCAGCTGATCAGCCCTTTAACCAGACTCACCGTTAACTTGAACAACGGTTGCAGTGTACAACAAACTGAAATCACTGGCAGGGGAATGTTTTACAACTGTTCCAAAAACCTAAAGAGAAAGCGAAGAAGATCATCTTTTTCAGAACCTTGTGTTGAGGATCAGCTGCTACTCCCTCTCCTGATTCTTTTTCATCCATGCCATTAAAGGTCATAAGTCCACCCCCTGCCAGTCCTGAGAACAGAGGAGGTGCTACCTGACTCCACAGAAACTGAAGTTTACGGGGAAGATTATGAGATATAATGAGAAATGCGGAGTCAGTAGTAAATTTGCTCGGTTATAATGTTTGTGTCGTGTGGTTTGGTCCAGCAATCAAGGGTAAAACAGGAAACAGCGAAGCTTATAGCCTTAATGCTAAAGCATATTGCCTGTCCCCCCTGGGATTACAGTGGACACGGCAAACTGAGTCTCCTGGCCCACATGCAGCCTTTGTTCTAGCCTTATGTCCACGTAAGAGCTCTGCTAAAAACTTGTGATGGATGACTCAGTGGGGCAGTTTGTGAGGACAATCCGTCTCAAGACTCTGAAAAGAAAACAGTGCCCTGAAAAATCTCCTTAAAATAGCTTATTGAAAATATTCACTGTGACAGTTTCTCTTTCAGGGGTTTCCCATTGATGAACATTGTTAAAGATATGCATCTAATTCAGTCTATCAGTCTAAACCAGGATATCTTCTTAACACCAGCATTAGAAGATTCAGAGAAGGTAGGATGCAAATGTACTGTGCTTTACTTCGAGCAAAAATACATTCCAGACAGCACAAGCTCCAGTACACACAGGCCGGGTCATAAATCATGTACAAACAGAAGGCCAGCCAAATCCAAATCGAATTTCTCACAAAGTGTAGAACATGTAGTCGTGGACCAGAGGTGGAAGGATGCTGTGTATGGCTGGTGTTCTGAACCATGCACTGTGTCCAGTTAACCAAGAGCAGGCCGGTTTTCTGCTGTAAGTTATCGTAATTCCCCCGAGGATGAACGCAGCCCCACGAGTCTAAGAGCAAAACTAGGCAAGTTTATTTTTATAGCACATTATCATAAATGTGCTTTACAGAGACAAAATAAGCAAACAATTGATGGATAAATTGAGTTTAAGTGACAATTCTGTCATCACACCACAGCGTGAACAGCACGAAATACAACCTCTGCATATAACCCATTGACCAAGTGAAGCAGGGGGCAGCTACGAACACAGCACCTGGGGAGCAGTGTGTGGGGATGGTACCTTGCTCAGGGTACCTCAGAGGTGCCTAGCGGTCTTGGGAATCAAACCCGGACTTTCCGATTGCAGGGTGAATGCCCTAACCACTAGGCTGCATTTCAACACAGTAATAAATAAGATTAGCAATAAGTTCAATGTTTTTAATCCAGTATGAATCTGCAGTGTAAAAATTGTGGTGCGATTGTGGTCCAGTGTGAATATGTAGTGTGTGTCATTTTTACAGTCTGACAGTAATAAATGAAGGGTGATTTCAATCCAGTATGAATCCTCAGTGTGTGTAGTGTTACAATAAATATTGGAGTTCGGTATGAATTAACAGTGCATGTAGTTTCTGCAGAGCAACAGTAATTATTGTGGAGTGATTTTACGGCAGAATATTTTTCATATATATGTATAAAAGTAAATAAAAGTTGCATTATTTGTACATTTTAATGTTGGTACTTTTTTCTTATATAACTATTGCTAGCTGCCACCCTATGTCAAAATTGTCAGACATAATTGAAGTAAAATCAAATGTTTAGGGTAAAGCAAGTGGCCAGTCAATTTATTGAGCACTTTTCACATGCTGCAAAATATTAAAGGAGCAGGTTATGGTTAAAACAATACATTTAAAAGAAAGCAGAAAAAATAAACAAGATTAAAATATAATGAAATTAGTATATTTAAACGAGAAGCAATCAAACAATAAAAAACAAATGATTAAAAGATAAAAAGGGAATGAAAAGTAATATGGTGTCCTTGCGGGACAGAAATGCAGTAGATCTGTGTGTTAAGCCGAGCCCTGGGGGCTCTGCTAATGGTCTCTGTCAGCTGGTTCCATTTAAGAGCAGTATGATAAATCCTGCTTTGGGTATGTTATAGATAAAAGTGCCAAAATACCCCACGCGGCCTTGTGTAAGGTTAAGCGGCTCAGATAATGGATGGATCAGTGGATGGATGGGTTTCCTTATTCTTGCAGAAACATCAAGTCATTTGTACAGTGTGCCTTCTGTGGGCGGGCGCTTTCGAAGATAAATGATGCCTACCATTCTTTTCCGGTCTCATTTTCAATGTCAGCTGTCTGCCGGTTTGTTAAATCTTTAACGTATTCTGTTAACACGACCTCATAAACAGCCTTTCCTCATCTCCACCAAGAGGAGCTCCCTGCCTCAGCCCAAACTAAGCCTTTATTTGATGTGGCTCCTAAGCACACGTTCATACCCATTCTTGGTCCATTCATCCATCCACTTATCTATCCATCCATCAGTCCATCTGTCCATCATTCCATCCATCCATCCATCCATCCATCCATCCATCCATCATCCATCCATCCTTCCATCCATTTATCTATCCATCCATCAGTCCATCCATCCATTCATCCATCAGTCCATCCATTCATCCATCCAGCCATCCATTTATCTATACATCCTCCATCCCTCCATCTATGGATTCATGCATTCAGCCATCCATCCATCCATCCATCCATCCATCCATCCATCCATCCATCCATCCATCCATCATTCCATCCATTTATTTATTTATCCATCCATCCATCCATCCATCCATCCATCCATCCATCCATCCATCCGTCCATCCATCCATCCATCCATCCATCCATCCGTCCATCCATCCATCCGTCCATTCATCTACCCATTTATTCATCCATCAATTTTTCTATATATCCATCAGTCCATCTATTCATCTATCCATTCATCCATCCATCCATCCATCCATCCATCCATCCACCCATCCATCCATCCATCCATCCATCCATCCATCCATCCATCCATCAGTCCATCCAGATACAAAGTCAAAATATTTAATGTACACTTTTAAAGAGCCTTTTGGACAACGTTGCAGAAGTACCACCTGTTTCCCTAAAGAAAATATGCATTAAAGACATATTGTAAAGTTAGGGTTACTTTCAATAACCTTTCCATGATCTATTTAATTCACAAATCTCATTCACAGAGAACACAAAGAACCCTATTTGGCACCTTTATCTTTATGACTCTTCTACTTAGACAACTTTACATCAATCCGCTCTTGTGAAATTTCATTTAGGATCGATGCAAGCTGCATAACAGTTTCCAAACCCGGCATGTACAGTTAAGGGTTCAGTGCTACAGAGACATTTCTGTCCTCATCCATAATATAAGAGAGGTCACGGACAAGTGTTTACCGAAGAAGAGTGAACGGTTTGAACTGAGACGACAGAGGATTTTCAAATCCAGCAGCACCGCCTTGGCATCTATAAAACCTGGATTAGGATTCTGAGCAGCATGCTGCGTCCTCAGGCCAATACGAGAATATGCATCACAGAGCAATTTTCCATCCCCCCTGTAGGGTGAGAGACAGGTTGACATTTTTAGAAGTGTAGAATGTCGGTATGTTTGAATCAGGGCCAGCGCGTCCATATGGGAGAACTAGGCAGATGCCTGGGGCGCACTTTAGCAAGGGTGTCAGACTCCACCCTTCTCATGGAATATTATAGACCCTGCTGGTGCTTCACAACATTGTTGGACTACAGTACTGCAAATCTGACAATACCCAACACCACTATAAGTTTAACAATCCCGTGAAAGGCTTTCTGTGTTGTATTTGAAGTTTGTTATATGTATTTCACATGTATTTGTATGAAACAATTTCCTTTAGAGTCCCTTAGGAGACACAGAGCCATTGTGTACCACTTAATAGGCTACAGCTCATATTCACAGTCACTGACTTTATCTAACTTCCAGTGACCATTTCTACTAAATTGGTGTCATATGATATGATTGGTTGATTCCCAACATTTTAAAAAACATTTTATGTGTTTAAAGTCTTTATTTGGTGTGGCTCTCACCAAATAATGGATGGATAGAATGCATGGATGGATGTATAAATAAATGGATGGATGGAGACATTATTTTCCACTTAATAGGCTACAGCTCATATTCACAAACACTGACTTTATGTAAAACTTTCAGTGACCTACTAAACTGGTTGATTCCCAACACAGTTCAGGCTTTACATGCTAATTTGAGTGTAGATTAATCACAAACATAATTAAAAAATCTAGTTTAAAAAAAAACAATATAATGACAGTAAATAATCATGCTCAACCAAAAAATGAACTTTGTGTTCAACAGAAACCAAGAAAAATGCTGTGAAACTCCATGTTCTGTTTGTTTTTTAGTCACAAAGCTTGTGTCAATAAAATATTAATAGAAAGTTCTGTTCACCCTGATTGCAGTCAAGTTTGGACTGTATTTTCTTTGTTTTTATTATTTCCTCCATTGTAGATTAATATTGAAAAAAAAAACAAACAAAGATGAAGGAACACTGAAATTATGCAGTAAACAAACAAAAAAAAGAGTTAAACAAACCAGAGTGTTTTCTGTAATAAGGGAATGATGGACTGTTGTTGTTTTACTTAGTTAAGTGTCATGTCTCGCCCGCGACCACCGGGAGGCGCTGGGGGATTATTTAGTTTGGGGACTCTTATGTTGACATCCTGAGTACACCCGGCCTGAGGATTGTGTGATTGTGTTTGGTCAATGGTTCTATGTGTTTTGTGTTCTCTATTTAAGTTCAAGTTATGTGGACCTTAGTTGTCAGTCCACCGTTAGCCAACCATTGCTGTCACAATGAACTGTGGTCTTTGTTTTGTACTTCAAGTCAGTTTGGCCCACGAGCCACTTTATGTTTTGTACAAATAAAGAGAAAACTAAAGTCATGGACGCCTGCCTGCCTTCTTGTGCTTTCTGGGGAAACACCTGGCGACGTGACAGTAAGTGGTTCTTGCCATAATGTGCAGTAGAACCGTAGTGGAACAGGATCACCAACTGTGGACCAACCCGACCCTCACAATTGATGAAACAAAACACATTAAGAAGGAGAGAAACTCCACTAATGAACTCTTGATTAAGAAACTTCTGTTAAACACCATTCCAGGCCGATTCCTCATGAATCCGAGTGAAAAAATGCCAAGAGTGTGCTGCATCAGAGCAACAGGTGATGTTTTCAGTATTAATCTACAATGTAGCCGATAGTAAACACAAAGGAAATCGCTGAATGAGAAGGTGTGTCCAGACTTTTGACTGGTAGTGTAAATCAACAAACTCAAAATGAGAAAAATGTTGACGACACTCGATATGCTTAACATCATTTAAATTCTCAATCCAATCGATCAGTTTCAGTATTAGGATTTACAGTGTAGATGCTATTGATGCACTGAATTGACTTGATTGACACATGGAAGAATTTCCACATTAATACAATAAAACACAGTTGCTACCTGAAGTGTTTTAAGTGACAGATAAGACAGCGTTGATGTGTTTTAGTGATGTGACATATACATTTGCATCGTGCCAGTTTAGTGCATCACATTTTCATTCGTTTTGAAGTGCAACAAATCCACTTCTTCATGCTAATTTGTCTTGCTTGGAGGGCATTGTTGCTGAATCAAACTGATATCATCTTTTAGCTCCACTGATCCCACCTGGCTAATCGTCTTGCTATTTTAGTTCACAGACGGAGCAATGTGCCGCATTTAACAATAAAGCATGTGAGCACAAAATCTGGGCAAAAATTCAAGCTAAAATTCTAATGATGGGCATTGAAGCTGCACATTAAATTAAATATAATATAATAATAATAGATTTCTTTGCACATATATCAACTATTTCAACATGCCAGTTACACTAGTGTAAAAAGTGAGTAAAAATGCATAGTTTCCTCCAATTTTGGAGGATTTAGCTTTAAACTGGGACTACACGACCACAAAAAGGAGTTTCCAATGGGGGCTGCAACTGTCAACACCGGGGATGTCAAACTCCAGTCCTGGAGGGTCGGTGTCCAGCACAGTTTGATGGTGGTTCTCCTCAAACACATTCACTAAACTTGACAATTACCTGGTGTGGCGAACCAGGTGTTTCTGAGCAGGGAAATCAAAACCTGCTGGACCACGGACAGGGATGTCACTAGGACAGAAAGACAAGGGGGTCTTATCTCCCAGGGCTGTAGGAAGGAATTAGTGTGTATAGAGGCTGAATACTTTTCACCAAACCTTTCCTTTCACTTAAGGAAACAAAGTTAGCAGTGAGCAGTTATGGACACTCATAGTATTGTTCTGTTGAACTGAGTACAAACGGCGCTACCAGAGAAATATT